>JALXJV020000008.1:3284566-3300732 GCA_024633595.2 Lepomis macrochirus
TCCACACTCTGAGGACAATAAGTGTGGAAAACAAAACTGTGATTACATTTCTTATGATTAATTGTTTAATAAAATCAAACAATGATTAGTGGAATATCAGGAGAGGCATCCTAAATTTTTCTGTGATGGACTGGCGACCTGTCCCCCGCGACCTTGTGCACAGGATAAGCAGTTGGCCGATGGATGGATGGCATCCTAAATTCTGACGTTAAGTATATGTGACCAGAGGTGTTTCTTCTCCATCCCACTGTATGGCACTGTGCCAGTGTTTTGGCACCCTGGTGATCGAGGCACTGCCGTGTGCTCCTATATTAAAAATGCCACACCTCTCTCCTTCTTCCACTCCATCTCCCATGGTGTTTGCAGCCCGGCGTGGCAGAGCCACGAGTGGCCCAGAATAAACCAGAGCACAGACCCGCCTAACCGTGGCCCGCCATGCCCTGCCCGCCCACACCCACACTGCAAATCCCAAAACTAACTTCATACGTCAGTCTCCAGAGGAGTCCAACAACCGGCACAGAGAAATGGGGAAGCATGGATCTGAGGCCAACAAAGCAAACCAGACCAGACCAGCCCCTCCAGGCCAACGAGGAAATGCCTCCCCCGGATTCCAAGGCACAAACAGGAAGCTGGCCACAGCTGTGAACTGTGTGGGAACGCTTTCGCTCATTCAGGTGTCCTAAAAATCCACCAATATGTTCACACTGGAGAAAAAACGTACTGTTGTCCAGTTTAATGTAGAGTCAAAGTTTAGCATCCAGCTAAACACATAACTCGCTTCAAAATCAGGTATGACCATATGACTAGCTAAGTTTTATTACGTTTGGAGTGATATTTTGATAGTAAAGCGATTGGCAGTAGTTTGTCACTATGTTTTAACAGAGGTACGAGTAGCGTGCAAAGGATAGATCAATTTCTGAAAACAACTTTCAGAAAGTGAGCTAAGCTAGCATCCATACACACGAGCTAGCCTAGTAGCCTACACCAGCTCCACACAGCAATACTACAGTTGCTAGCAAACCTAAAACAACCATGCAAACAACACCCTGTGAGGACTGCATTCTACTTGCTGAAGCAAACAGAAAGGTCACTGCCCTCAGAGAAGACATCCGGCTGGCTATCTGACAAACTTCAGAAAAACATTCCCTTCTGACCGGCTTCATGAAAGTAGCTTCTGTACAGACCAGACAGATTGCCCCCCTCAGCTCCACCGTCCAGGAGACAGTGCTGTGGGACACCAAAACACCAGTCAACCTGGCCGAAATTGTGGTTCCAGCGGACGCAATAGAGAACTGGGCGGGGCTGCATCACTTCCGCTATGTGGCTCTATCTCATGACACCCGGTACACACAGCGGATACACCTGCAGGCCCAGCGTCTCCCAATCTTGGCGAGGCCCCGACACTTACAGCTAGCGGTGCTCGGCTGGGTCCCCACAAACAACAACAAGATGCCCCTTCTCCACGGACTGACTTCTACAAACTTCTACCGAAAATTACAGTGCTGGAAACCAACATCCAAAGGTTAGAAGTGAATGTGGAAGTGAATGGATTATGTGGGAATGACACCACTTTCCCGTGGAGCCAAAACAGTGGACAAGAGCATGCTAACACACGGCTAATTAGCACCAACAAGACTACCAAGAAGCAGGAGGCCTGTGTACTGGGTAATAAATCTAAAAGTGGGAGTCCTCCCTGGAACTCTCTGGGTGCAAAGCCTAAGAGTAAATCATTTCCTTGGGAAATGGGAGGACGAGTAACAGGCAGAACACAGCGTCCGAGATTTGTGATGCGACTGGCTGGCCTGCATTATCATCCAGGCAGAGCGCCTCTTCAACCACTGTTCTTGGTAGGACACAGCCGTGGACAGCTGCGAAAGGGAGAGTTAGCAACAAACCTCCCCAACAGCCGAGTGTGCAACAGCAGAACAGATTTTCACCACTATTGCAGGACCCTGGATCTCCGTCTGATGACCTGGATAAAATCCCGTCCTCACACAGAAGGGTAAGGACTGAGAGTAAATCAGAAAGTAAAAGGCTGCAGCGAAAGCTAACGACTGGGCCTCAAACTCAGATTGTGGGTGACTCTGCTGTCAACGATGTAAGAAGCATGTGCAGTAAGAACACCAAAGTACTCTGCTTTCCAAAGGATACGGTATCTGACTTGGCAGAAAGAGTCCTGCAAATTGTGGCTGAACATCCTACTCTGAAAAAACATCATACTGCACATCGGGACCAATGATGTTGTGAAGCAATAGTCTGAAGTGTTGAAAGAGGACTTTAATAATCTGTTGAACACAGTCAGCTCTTTGAGCGCTGAGGTGTTCATCAGTGGCCCTATACCGCCAGTCCGAAGAGGAGCTGAGAGATTCAGCAGACTGATGGCACTGAACAGGTGGCTCTCAGCAGCATGTGCTGTCCATTCAGTGCATTTCATTGAGAACTTTTATATTCTGTGGGATCGCAGAAATCTTTTTTAAGGCAGATGGACTTCAGCCTTAACAAGTCAGGAGTAAATTTGTTTAGCTCCAACCTGTTTTACTTTCTGCGTCACTCATCTGTTCCCTCTGCCAAGGGCAAGAGACAAGAGGAATCAAAACAAGAAGAAGACAAAACACAACCACGGCAGAAACTTTGAAGGAGAGCCACCCCAGCCCCCGTCGGAAGAGAGCTGTGATCACGGGAGACATCTGAGCCAAGAGGAAGAGCCTCCACCTCTCTCAACCAACAGTGAGGATTCAACATCTTTACCCCCCAAACTCCCCCAGACACACTTTCTCCCCTCTCCCCTCTGCTGGACTTCACTGATCACATGGAAGACCTGGTTAGAGCTGGGACCAAATTCACTCCCCGCACCTTCCCTCCCTCCACTCCCATTTTCTCTACCCTAAACCCCCCTCACCGTCCACCTCCACCACTGGCTCTAAGTCCTCCAGGCACAACCCGCCATCCTGCTCTGCAATGGCGAAAAAGCCCAGTAAGCTCTGTCTGATATGTGCTGGGTTCAGGTTACAAGGAAAATAGCACTCATGACTCTTCCCAGGACAAGCCGGGGCCCAATGTGCTGGTAGTCTTCTCCATCCCTGTCTTGATAGGTAACAGAAAAAGTGTGGTGAATGTGTTAAAAAACAGAAAGCCAGCAAGTTTAGTATTAATTCCTCGTCAGCCGCAGCCTGTTGAAAAACGTGGGCCAGATAATGTTTTTAATTCACTAAAATTAGCTTTGTTAAACGTTAGGTCTTTGGCAGGCAAAACATTTTTAATCAATGATTTTATAATAACTCACAATCTTAATTTCATGTTTTTAACTGAAACTTGGTTGGACCAAGATAACAATGCAGCTGTCCTTATTGAGTCGACCCCTCCCAACTTCAGTTTTATGAGTGAAGCCAGAGTGCATAAGAGAGGAGGTGGAGTTGCCATTTTGTTTAATGACTCCCTCCAATGCAAAAAGATGTCTTTTGGGAATTTTGCTTCTTTTGAATATGTGGCTCTTCAGCTGAACTCCCCTTCTAGAGCTATTTTTCTAAATATCTACAGGCCCCCTAAATACTGTGCAAACATTTTTGATGACTTTGGTGAACTGCTGTCTATAATCTGTCTTGACTTTGACTGTGTGGTTATTGTTGGTGATTTTAACATGTTGACAACCCCCAGGACAGAGGGACTAAAGAACTGTTCTGTGTTCTTGATAATTATGGACTGACTCAACATGTGGCGGAGCCCACGCACAATAAGGGACACACTTTGGACTTGGTCATCTCCAAGGGTCTGGACATTCCCAAGGTTGTGGTGACTGGCGTTGCTCTCTCTGATCATTCCTGTGTTTTCTTTGAAAGTGCTATCTGCGTGCACACAAATGTTAAATCAGAGGTGATCACAAAACGGCATATCACAGAAAACACTAGTGAAGAATTTATTGAGGCTTTCTCCCCAACACCTGCCCCTCCACAGGTCTCAGTCAATGAGCTTGTGGATAATTTCAGCTCTAAAATTACAAATGTTATTGATGCCATTGCATCAGCCAAGGTGAAGGTGGTCTCTGGTAAGAGAAGATCTCCATGGAGAAATGCCACGCTGGTTAGAACTCAAAAAGAGAGTGTCGAAAAGCTGAGCGCAGGTGGCGGAAAACAAATCTCCAGGTTCATTATGACATCTATAAAGAGAGACTTAGCATTTATAATTTAGAGCTGAGAAATGCAAGGCGGTCCTTCTTCTCTGACATCATCACCAAAAACACTAATAATGCACGTGCCCTGTTTGCTACTGTCGACAGGCTAACCAACCCTCCTGTGGCTGTAGCCTCTGACCTTCTATCCACCAGTGCCTGCAATGAATTTGCGTCCTCCTTTGCAGACAAAATTCAAACAATTAGACAAGCAATCAGCGGCTCCATGTCAGGTACAGGATATGTCTTATCCTGTCCACTTAAAAACAATCCTTATAGCATGAGACAATTTGATTCTATTAACCATAAACCTCACATCTGGATCAGTCCCCTCAGCACTCAAAGTTGCAGCTGTCACCCCCATCCTCAAGAAACCAGGTCTCAACCTGGAGAGCGTGTTAATCAGCTGCTCAGATTCAAACCCATCTCTCTACTCACAACCTCTTCGAACCATTTCAATCAGGATTCCGCTCACTACACAGCACGGAAACAGCTCTCCTCAAAATAACAAGCGATCTACTCCTCTCCGCCGACTCTGGTCACCTCACCATCCTTATCATGCTCCGACCTTACTGCAGCCTTGACACCATCAACCACTCCATTCTTCTCTCCCGAAAGGAAACCTACTGCAATATTACTGGCACTGCACTCTCCTGACTCCGCTCTTACCTCACCAATAGACAACAGTTCATCAACATCAATAACTGCACCTCCTCTACTGCTGCTCTGTCACAAGGCGTCCCCCAAGATCCTGTGCTTGGTCCTCTCCTATTCATCATTTACATTCTCCCACTTGGTAACATCATACGCAGACATGGTCTACACTTCCACTGCTATGCTGATGACATTCAGATCTATATCTCCACCAAATCCATCACCACAATTAACTCTGAAACTCTGACCACCTGCCTCATCGACTTACAAACCTGGATGCAAACCAACTTCCTACAACTCAACTACAATAAATCTGACATGATCATCATAGGACCCAAATCACTCACTAAAAACACAAACAACTTCAGCCTCTCCATCAACAACTCCACCCTGTCTCCATCCCCACACATCCGCAACCTCGGAGTCATCTTTGACAACAATCTCACCTTCGAACACCACATTAACCATATCACCAGGACTGCCTTCTTCCACCTTAAAACATTGCCCGTCTCCGCCCATCTCTCACTTTCTCTGCTGCGAAACCCTGATCCACGCCTTCATTACATCCAGGATTGACTACTGCAACAGCATCCTCTATGGTTCACCTGCCAAAGCCCTAAAAAAACTTCAATATATTCAAAACTCTGCTGCCGCCTCCTCACCCACACACGCACCCGTGACCACATCACCCCGTCCTCCAGAATCTTCACTGGCTCCCTGTTCCTCAACGCATCCAGTATAAAATCCTCCTCCTCACACATAAAGCCCTTCATAATAAGGCCCCTTCCTACCACAGACCTGCTCCACCACCACAATCCCACCCGCAATCTGAGCTCCTCTGACACCAAACTCCTCTCTCCTCTAATCCGGACCAATCACCGTACCTGGGGTGACAGAGCTTTCACTGTGGCAGCCCCTGCCTCTGGAACTCCTTACCCATACACATCCGAGATTGCAGCAACATTGACTCTTTCAAAACTCATCAAAACCCACCTTTTAGACTTGCTTTTAATCTCAAATAATGCTTCATTACAATTGCAATTGTTTATTTATTTGGATGCCCTTTGCTTTTATGTTCCCATATTACAAGTTCTATTTACCGCTCATATATTTTTTGCTTTGCATGTTTTAACCTCTTTAATGTACTTATTCTTTTTTTTTACTGTAAAGTGTCTTTGAGTGTCTTGAAAAGCTATAGACATAAAATGTATTATTATTATTATTATTGCCCAATCAGAGGTAGAAAAGGAGAAGTCTTCAGCAAAATGCGGGTGGGATGATGTGCATGGGATGCTGCATTAAAGACAACTTCGGAAATAGCTACTGGCACAAACCGGCGTCCATATTGATTCAAAGCGGGACGCACTATTTAAGTTCATTTGCCACACATGTTTTAGAGATGTTTGGCGCAGTGGATAAAAGACATCTAATAAGCGTCTAAACAGAGCCCAGACGTCTAGGCTAGAACAGAGCTGAATCTGGGCTGTCAGTGAAAGTTTGGTAGAAATCTAACCGTGGCCAAAAATAGTCTAGTCATCAATTAGACCACCATTGAGCGGCTACATATAGGTGTGTATTAGATGGTGAAAATGGGTCTGGGCTAAAACAAGGTTGAATTTGGGCTGTCAGTGAAAACAGGTTCTCATAAATGATAATCCGTCCAAACAAATTAAATATAAAGATTTTATTAAGAAAAAGGATTACAATGTAGACAACTTAAGATAATACAACATGATGAAAATATAAAGGAATATTATAAATACAAATAACAATGTTAACAACATGCGGTAATAAAAACAAATAATGAGAAAATAAATGGGTTGGTTACATCCAAATCTAGATCTTCATCTAAGCTGCTACTTGATGCAGCAAGAGCATCAGATGGGTCTCTGGGTTGGCGCCAGTCTCTCAGGTAAATGGGATCCATAACTGTTGAATATGTAAGAATATGAATTGAAGTAAAAATATAATTGACTATGTTCACTTTTTCCCCATAACACATGACTACTATCAACAAATGATTTTAAATGAAAACATACAGTATATTTCTAATTATCATTCTAATGAAGGTAAAAATAATAATAATTTAAGGTTTTTTCTTTTAATTTAAAAGCCCTTATTTATTAACTTACTGACCCATTTACGCTATGGAAAATATAAAGATACTTGAACAGGAAGCGTTTTAGCAGCCATGTTGCTTTAGAACAACCAAATAGACACTTGGGAAGATGCTTTTAATCTTTTGAGAGAGCCATGTGCTGTGAATGTAATGTGTTCTGTTCTGAATATTCATTGTTGGGCTTTGCTGACTGTATGCTGGATACTTTGAAATAAATATTTAGCGTCAAAAGTCTCAAACATTTTCATATCATAATGACCTTGTGAGTAAAATAGGTGCGGCTTTCATTACAAAATTATAATAGGTAAGGCTGCACATTGTGGCTGGCACCTCAGAAGAAACCGTAAGTCAAACTGTGACAACATGTTTCATGTTCACCCCTTTGAATTGAAGAGGATTTAAGGGCAGATGAAACCTGCGGGTATCATGAGTTACAGTAATGTTAAGTTTAACTTGCATGCAGCATGTTCAGCTAACCACAATGTGCCTTCCTCTACACTGTTACCTGCTGAAATGTCACGGTTTCCTGCCGTCAACAAATAATTTAGATAAATAATGAAGGCGTCAAACAAATACACAAATACTTAGAAGACCAAAGTAAATGTGTTTTCGCTTCCAGTGTTTGCAGTAAACTCTCTCGCCTGTTGCTCGCTGAAAGCCCAAAATCATAACACATCCCTCAGTAGAGTACAGCTGCCACCTAGCGGTTCAAAATAGTAAATGCATCTTGTTTTAAATTAAAATGAAAGTTAATGCAGGGAACGTTGCAGAGCAAATACAGTAAATTTAAATGTTTCAAACGTTCACTTGCATTTGATGATATGATATTACACACCTCAATGTAACCAAATGTAAAGTTATTGTGGCTAGAAGTGGGCTACTCATAGCCGGACTAAATCAGGTCTAGAGTAAACCTACAGTGAAATGGCGGCTGTTGCTTGCTGGGCTGCATCCCTGAGCAAGACTCCTAATCCCTCGTTGTTCCAGAGGTGTGATACCTCTGACAAATATAACAATTGTATGTCAGCTTTGGATAAAAGCATTAGCTAAATGAATAAATGTAAATGTTTAATACATCAATAGGGTCTTCAGGTAAATTTGGCACGGATGATGGCCAACAACACACTGAAGGGCAGGAAATGAAAGGAAGTCAGCGATGAGAGAGGAGGCTGAGGGACAACAGAGCAGGAAGGTTTCCTTCCATCTCATATAAACCCCCCTGTCTTACTAACCTGTAATGTTTCTCTCCAATAGACTTGCACTGAATGTATTCTGAATAATAAAGAACAAAAGTGTCAGTCA
Organism: Lepomis macrochirus; assembly: GCA_024633595.2. Taxonomy (NCBI): domain Eukaryota; kingdom Metazoa; phylum Chordata; class Actinopteri; order Centrarchiformes; family Centrarchidae; genus Lepomis; species Lepomis macrochirus. The sequence continues at coordinate 3,292,807 of JALXJV020000008.1, forward strand.
GTTCAGTACAGTCTATTAAACTGTGACCAAATACTGAGTCTGTGCATTTTGGCTTTGTAGGGCCGTGTACTCACCAGGGTTTGGCAGAGATTCTGCTGGTTTGTTGAGAAAAACCTGATGGATTCAGTTGAATGTTTCTTTAGAGAGAAACAGAGACTCGTCTCGACCGCACCCTGCTATCACTCAGACAGACTTTCACTTTCATTTCCGGAAATGTGACGTTGCAGTTTTCCTCTTTCACTCTTGCTCCTCCTCTCAGTGCAGCTCTGGAAGGGAGGTTTTATTGCCTCCTCGGGAAAAACCTTGAAACAGCTTTGGAACAAGATGAGCGTATAGTTTTTGTTTCTGGTTTTTCTACAGTGGAAGTATACAGCAGCTAAAAGCACAAAGGATAACAAATAGAAACTTAACAAAAGAGATCAGTGCAACATTTACTGTATCTGTAGATCAACAGGCTCCAACGCTCCCTTTACAATCCCACAAACCCTCCAGTGTTCAGCTCACTGTTTAGCCTGTAATTTAAATTTTTTGCTGCTTTACCATCTTTTCTTTAATTTCAATTTTATTTACATAGAGCCAAATCACAACAACAGTTATCTCCAGCAGCTTTTCATAAAGAGCAGGTCTAGACCGCTACTCTGAAGTTATTTACAGAAGCCCAACAATTCCCACCAAGAGCAGCACTAGGCGACACAGGCAAGGAAAAACTTCCTTTAAGAGGCAGAAACCTCGAGCTGAACCATGGCTCAGGGTGGGGGGGCATCTGCCTCGACCGGTTGGGGTGAGGGGGAGAGAGAGAGAGAGAGCGCAGAGGGAGGCAACGTACTTTATGTGACAGATTTCTTACTGATCACATTACAGGAAAAGTAAAGAAACACTGAGATGGAAAACTTTAGTCACTGGGCCACAAGTCGGCTTCTCTGTGGTTTGAGGTTTTAAAAGTAGTAAAGTAAAATATTACTGTCAAAGAACTCTGAAGTTAAATTCAAGTAGTGTATTAATTAAAGCGTTTTTATTAGAATAAGCTCCTCAGTTAGAAAGAGTTGTAGACCTTTAATTACTTTTCACCACTGGAAAATCTGTGTGTCTCAGAAAACAGGAGATTTATAATCACTTTTATTTTGAAAATATCAGCGTGTAGACATTTGAAAGTCTTTGAGATAAAGAGATTATTTAACTCCTGCATTGACCAACATCTTCAGAACTGCACTGCCAGAAGAAACACAAATGGTACAAAACTTTCTTCCTCCATCTTCTCCTCATTGCAGTGAACAGTTTCATCTTGTACAAAGAGGACACGCCACCTGCAGAAGTTCTCTGATGACTTTGTGGGGTGTATCAGCAGACAGCAGGAGCAGGAAAACAGAGGCCTGCTGGAGGACTTTGAACCATCTGCAGTTAAACATTAGCAAGACCAAGGAGCTGATTGTGGACTTCAGCAGGACTTAGCCTCCTCTGACTCTCTGCAGGTTGTTGAGGTGGGTCACTCCTGTAAATACGTCTTTGCATGTTGTAAAAGAGGAAGGGGTTCAGAAGGTAATTTACTATCGTCATGTGATGCATCGGTTAGAATGCATGGAAGGAAGCCAGGAAACTTGGATATCCTCTGAAAAACGTTTTGTGAACAAAGGAAACAGAAGACACACATGAGTTCTTGAATCTGAAAGAAAGCAAACATAAGATTATAACCTTAACTCACATGTCCAATTCAAAGAAATAAGTTTAAATAGCAGTGAATATAGAACAAACTAAAGAGTGAATTAAACTTCTTACCAGAACTGCGCCCCATGTGGAAGTGAAAGAGTGAGTAAAAGGGAGTGCAGTCCTTAAATAGGGTGAACCAGGTGAACTCAATCAACTCAATTAGGAAGGAGATGTGGAGGTGGGAGCCAATCAGTGAAAAGAACAAGAACTAAAGGAAGTGAGGTAAAGGAAGTGAATAAAATAAAAGATAAATTAAGGATCTTTACAACACATGTGATTTGTTAAAGAAAAGAAAAACAGAATATCCCTGTTTTTAATTAAAGGGAAAACAAGGTTGTGAAGTCACATAGTAGAAGTTCAGGTTCAGTATTCACGTGTAAATATGTCAAATTTGATGTAATTAGGTTTTTTTTAAAACATGAAATCTTAAATAAACCTTTGAGCCACATTGTTTTAATGCCTATTTTTAAACTGAAAACACATTTAATGCAAATAAAATGTAGAAAAGTAACACGGTAACTAAATTAGTCTGGTGATAAAGTATTATGAGGTTGATTTGTGTTAAATGTGTGACAAAGTCGTGAAACCAGTCAGTGTGAATGTGTGTGTGCTTTCCCTCTGATCCTCCAGGAGGCGACAAAGACTCTTCTGCTCCTCACCTGCACCAACTTACTGAAGAAGAAGAAGATCATTTGGAAGTTTTGGAGGCAACAAAACAATATTGTCAGCTGAAGTTAGTGTTTTAAACTCTGCTGCGTGGATATAAAGTTATCTTCCTATATTGAGTTTCCCGAGAGAGTTTAATACATTTGTGTTTAAGCACATTAAGACGGTGAAACTCTTCTTCTCTCTGTTTAGCTGCATGGAGACCAAAGCGCCTGTTGTGCTGAATGCGCTTCCTCCTTACGGACATGTTATTGCCAGCGAGAAATGGAGAAACTCGTCCCTCATTCAAAGCTTAAAGGGTAATTAAATGTTCTATTAAAACAGCCAAATGCCGACATGTCAGCGTGTAACGCTGGCTAACAATATGAGCCGTTATTCTTACACGGAGGCAACAAACTTGTGCCAAACGTCATTCAAAAAATATCGCTGTCTAAGTTTGTTTCTCTTAAATACAGACAAACACGCCTTATATAATATGACTGCACAGCTTGTCTGTTTTAAATACTTCCACTCTTCAATTCGGCTCACATGTCATCTATTTTAAATGTCTAAATAATGTAAGCACAGCTTCTTTAATCCCTGCATGCTCCTCGTTAATGACTGTGGGGAAACTTCAACTTGACATTTTACAGAAACAGACGTTGCTAATGAGATGGTATCAGTGCCGACATGAAGAGCTGCTGCTAAAGCATCAGAAGAGTCTGTTAACTGTTTGATATTATCGTGTTTTGGTGATTAGAGTAGCTTTTAATATGTTTCTGAGTGGAGTTCTGTGTGAAAGGGAAACGCCCACTAAAACCTGCATTCACATTTATTGGATATCGTGAAATGAAAGACCTTCATGACATTTTGTTGAGTTAATGTATATCTTATTTTATATCTGGTTTAACTGTTGATGTGTTGGAATTTCTCTTTTCAACACTTTCTAAAATTAAGTTTCATGTCTCTCAGTGCAGAAAACACACACCTGCTCCTTGTAGAGCTAAAACGATCAGTTGATTAATTGATTAGTAGATTGTGAGAAAATACATTATTTAATGTGTTTGATGAAGCCTCTACTATGTGATGTCTTTTATAAGTCTGTCACATTTAAAATGCAAACTGTCAGAGCAGATTGAAGAACGGCATGTTCTCGGCTTCATCTTTACTCAAACATCAGGAATTTTACAGTCTCAGTGTGAAGAAAATGCTCCCAGAAACAAGCTGTGCTCCTGCTGTAGGTGGAGGAGTGAAAATCCTCTTTGAGAATGAGCTCGGTGTGGCAGATTTCCACCTGCCCAACAAAGCTGCGTCCTCTACGTGTCTGAGTGCGACATCATAGCAGGAAACAGCTACAAGAGGAAACTGGTTCGCTACAGAAATGTGAGTTTAATGAGCGACGGACAAAAGCAGTTTTGCTAAAAGCTCCTCTGTGCTGCTGTGTCTGATATGAACTCTGTCTGTCCTGGTTTAAAGGGCAGCAGTAGTTTCCAGGAGCTGGTGCTGGTGGAGAACACCAGACTCAGTGAGCAGTACTTCTCTGCTGTGCAGAAGTTTGTGGTGTTTGACCTCGGCCTGACTCTACTGCCGGTCAGCGGGCAGACTGAGGCCTCGCAGCTCATCGCTCAGATGCGTAAGTAGTGAAGACAAAACAACAGACCTGCAATAAGAAATGCAGCAGACTTTGTTGTCTGATTTTCCAACCTGCTCCGATCGTCTCCAGGTTCACGGGGAGGGCCGAGAGAACCCCTTCAGGAGGAGGACTTCGTCTCGGCTGTTGGACCCTCAAGTCCTGGCTCTGGTCCAGCAGGTCCCCGGGGTCGGAAGGGTCAAAGCTCTGGCCCTGCTGCAGCACTTCTCCAGCATCCAGCAGCTCTGCAGCGCGGCCCTGCTGAGCTGGAGCCCATCGTGGGTCAGGCTGCAGCTCAGCAAATCCACAGCTTCTTCCACAAAGACACTGCTGCAGGAACCTGAAGGCTCGACCCTGGGTCTTTATCTAACCAGGAAGGTTTGGATTTAATGCTAATGCAGATACACTTTGGCTCACATGGACACTAACTCTTTATTTGAACGTTCACTTGACACCTGGTGAAACATGAGCAGCTGTGAGACTAGAAATGGGACGTGTGTGTGTGAAAGAGTAAGTTAGAAAGTCAGCAGATATTTGACACATTATGTGAATAAAAACTAAAACACATTAGCATGTTTATATCCTGTATACAGAAAGCAGTGATGGTGCAGTCAGTGGTTTGTCTGTTAGTAGACTGATACGTGTGCTCAGACACTTTTTGCACTTTGTTTTTAAGGAGGACGTCAGAGGGCAGCAGTGAAATGAAGGATTGAAAACAAACAGTCCAGTTTGCTGTGACATGTAGATTACACAAAGTGACAATCAGCATCCAGCTATATAATGACAAGATGCAGAAAAAACAGTTAAATGCTACATGTCTTTGAGGAAAACTGTTTATTCTGCTGTAATTATTTCATGCTGTGAGGTGCAACATTCGTTGTTTGCAGTTGCAGTCTGCCAGTATGCAACACTTCTTATAGAAACAATGATCAGACAGTTAAAAGGTTTGGATTTGGCAGCCAGACATTTAAGGAACGTAGAAAAGATTCTTAGCTCTGATTATTTAACAGTCTTGAAGGCAGGTAATGCAGTTACTAGAATAAATTAGGCGACATTAGATAAAATCAATCACAGCTGTAAAATTGGTGTGTTGTAGTAAAAAAAAGGAAAAAAACCAACAATGTATCAGAAATAAAAGACACATTTATTACATTAAATGTAGAAAATCAAATGTTTGTTCTACTCAGTGTGATTGACAGGAGAGATGATCAGAGGGGCAGAGTTTTTACCACCAGAGTTAAGACCAGGACTAAAGAGTGGGTAGAATTTCTCAGTGAAGCAGCAGCCAGTAAAGGAGTAGATAAGAGCTGCAGCATCAACGTCATAAAGGAGACCAGACCCTCCTCATAATCCACAAACACCCCACCTTCTCAGGCTGAGACTTCAGAGAGAGACGGACTGGAGGGCCAGCAGCAGCATTGTACTCATTTTCATTCCTCAACACATGTCGTCCAGTGACCATTCTGAGGACTCAGTGTGATTTGTCCCTTCCTGTTGATGCGACTCTCTGGCCACTCCTAAATCCCAGTCAGTCTTCCCTTTAACCTGAACCTCGTGAGTAAAATCTTCCTGAAGAGAAACTCTGCTTTGCTAAGACATAAACACAATAATCAAATCTCTCTGGATTGTCTGGGAGATTCTTCCTCACATCCCCATGTTTAACTTGTTTTCCATCATCAGACAGGATGAGGTCAGGATGTGCTGTATCAGGATCGAGTGTCACATCCACTGCATACTGCTGGACCCTCTTCAGCTCGGCCTCAAGCAGCTTCTTCATCTGTTTACTGAGCGTCTCCTCCAGCTGATTCACAGCTCTCCTCACAGTCCCCTCATATGAAGGTGGACGGACGCTGACTTCTGTCCAGTCCTTGGTGGGTGGAGCAGCGTTCAGAGGCTGGTGGTTTTGGAAGTCGTAGAGGTTTTCTTCAGAGCGTGAGAGCTGCTCCACCTCAGAGCTTCTCTTCTTCAGCTCAGAGATTTCCTGTTCCAGCTCTTTGATGAAGCCTTCAGCCTGTTTCTCTGTCTCTCTCTGCTTCTCTTTGATCGTGTCGATGAGCTCGGCCTGGCTTCTCTCAACAGACTCCTTCAGAGCGGTGAAGACCTGAACACCACCTGCTATCTCTCTGTCTGCAGCTTCCTTACTGAGCTCCACTGAGCGTTTGATCTCCTGAATCTTCAGTCGTCTCTTCTGGATCATCTGCTGAGTTTCAGCCTCTGTCTTCCCAGCTCGGCCTTCTTTCCTTCATATTCTTCTTTCAGAGGAACAACATCATGTGTCTTGTGGTCTAAAACAGAGCAGAGCATGCAGACACACATCTGGTCGGTCTTACAGAACAGCTCCAGCAGTTTATCGTGCTTCATACACATCCTGCCTTCCAGGTTCTCCACAGCGTCGATCAGCTGATGTCTTTTCAGGCGTGACAGCTGTCAGATGAGGCTCCAGGTGGAGTCTCACAGTAGGAGACCAGACACACCAGGCAGGACTTCAGGGCCTTCAGTTTGGTTCCAGTGCAGGCGTCACAGGGAACTTCTCCTGGTTTGGCAGCTTGTTGCTCTGAGCTGCTGCTGCTGGCTTTCTGTTGAGCTGACTGTCTGAACTGAGCAGCCATCTCAGAGATGAAAGTGTTGACCCGCAGCTCAGGTTTTGTGTTGAAAACCTCTTTACAGTTGGGACACTGACACAGGACATTAATATTCCAGTGTTCAGTGATGCAGGTTTTACAGAAGTTGTGTCCACATGGTGTGCTGACTGGATCAGTGAACACATCCAGACAGATGGAGCACAGAAACTGATCTTCAGTCAGCAGACAGCTGGCAGCAGACATATCCACACTCTGTTGGAGAAACAAATCTGGACAGTTAAAATCCAAGGAGAACAGGACTTTTTTTGAAGATACTTGAAGTATCTTAAACTCTGACCAAAGAGTAACTGTGTCCTTTGTGGCAGCTCATTCTGTAGGTTACATGTGATGTGAAAAGGTGGAAAAGTGAAGTTTAACATTGAATTGATGTTGGGATTGTTGGACCTTAAAGAGAGACAGTAAGGGGAGTGTTGTAGCCCACTGAGCCATAGATACAGTGGCCCTCATTTATCAAAAGTGCGTACACTAAATTTCCAGCGTACACCTGCCGTACGCCCAAAACCACGGTGACTTTGAGATTTATCAATATGGACGTTGGCGTACGGCGAGCTCAAATCCTTCGCCAGCTCAGGAGGTGGTGTACATGTACACAGGTTTTGAGTTAGAGCCGAAATTCGCAGAAATCATTTCCTAACAGCACAAAACGCACTGACAATCTAAAATACATGATATATTATGACCCACTGTAACAGAAACAACGTTTGAAACATTAATTTGTGTGTTTATATTTGAGCAACACGAACTTTATACAGCCTATTGAGCAGTCAGAACATGCTTTGATTTGTATTTGGACTCTTTTATCGTAGCTTTTGGTGCCTTTTATTTGGGTTTGCTTTTAATAAAATGTGGACCTTCAAGTTAAAAGGCTACAAGCAAAAAATGTTAAAACAATGTTGGAATCATTATGTATATAAGTTATCTCATATTTACTCAGTACATGGAAATACATATATGGAAATATATGTATTGTATTTTAATATGAATCCTTGAGTTTGTTCACAGGAAACCTGCAGTGGATGGGTCAAAGAGCCAGACACCCAGAGAAGCAAGAACCAAAATAACTACTGATATGCAGCTCAGCTGTTTTACATAGTTTCTGGAACATTCTTCACAGCACCATAGCCATAACAACATATTTTAATCTAACTGTCTCAAATTCAAGTTCATGTCCTTGTTTATTCCCTTGTCCCATGTAGCATGTGTGTATGTAACTAGGGACCTCCTTGTTCATAATAAAAGAGAGGAAGCGGCAGGGATGCCTCAGAAGCGGTTGGAGTTTGTAACTGAGTGCATCTCTGTCCGTTC
>JALXJV020000008.1:3301232-3319069 GCA_024633595.2 Lepomis macrochirus
TTTTAGTGCTAAATTAATTCCTTTTTTGTCAGTTTTAACCGTGTTTATTGTTGTTTGACCTAACAGGAGTCTCCATCATAGACAGTATATTACTGGATCTAAGCCCCCCACTGACTTGAATGGAGAGCAGTGAAGCCAGTTTTGGACCAAGAAAATACTACTGCAGGGCTACTTCCTGTTGGTACCAGCGTCTACTGCGCATGATCGGCAGCATAACCGCGGTTTGATGACGTAGAACAATGGCAAGAAACACTGTAATTCTGGTAGCTGCATAGCTTCAGCCAACAAAGAGTGTTTGTCTCGACTCGGATCGTCACTGTTTAATCAGCCCACCTACGAGGCTCAGCTGTTAAACACCAACGCAGCGTCACTGATGGCCTAATAGTGTCTTTAGATTATTGAGACTTTATAATCAAAGCAATACGGTTACATCTCTCATGTGCGATGGGGTTGTCACAGGGTTTTGACGTCATTTTTGGGCCTACATGCTTCCCCCCATGCAGGCTTTGGTCGGCCTCACTGTTCGATCGCTAGCTTACCCCATTGGTCCCCACAGGGTTGTTTTATTTTGAAAATTGACCGGATTCTCTCTGCCGTTCTGTGTTTGACTTCCTGCCTGATTCGATCTGCTCTGTGCTGCTTGATGCGGCTAGTTGCAAAAATAGCCCGGCTACATATTCTCTGCGGAGAGGAGAGCCGCCGCTGGGACACTTCAGAGATGTGCTGAGGCCACATCTGGTGGACTCACAAGCATTGACTAGAGTGGCACAGCTGTAACGCGCCATGACCGGAGCAAGTGGATTTTAGTTGCCCACAAGATGAGGAGCAAGACAGGATATATCAGTTAATGTAATGCAGAGTTTGAAGAGTCTGTTTTGTTTGTTTGAAATTATCATTATTATTATTTATGGCAAATCTGAATGATGTATGTAAATGTTGCACAGACCTGTCCGGGATCATGACCTGTCATTGCACGTGTCAACCTTAACATATTACTGTTTTTACAACTTTCTAGCTTCTATATATTTGTCTCAACATTTTTTCTGTACTCAATTGACTTTCCTTGGTTAAATAATGGCAAAATCAATTCATTTATAAATGAACAGGAATAAACATTAATAGCAATTTGGGTTGCCAGGCCTTGAAATATCCTATAACTTGTCCGTAATGTTACGATGTGGTGTGGGAACAGAAACCCAAATGCAATTCTCAGGGAAGGAGATTTATTGAGGAGAAAAGGGATTGAGGGACTGGAGTGGAGGGAGAGGTGGAAGCCGGGAAGCAGAGAACAGGGGAGCACTGGGGCCGAGGAAGCGAGATGGTGAGGGAGAACTGGGAGGACAATGTGGGTGAAGTCCGAGGAGGAGAGGGCAGGGTGAGTCAACCTAGGGAGAAACAGACAGACAGGATTAGAAACTCAGGAAAACCAAGAACAGGGGAAACAAAGGAGATTCTGGTTACACGAGGGCTTGAGAGATCAGTGGCACCGGGTAAGGAGCACAGGCAGGGATGAGGTTGACTACTGGCAGGTGTGGCAGGCTGACGAGGTGGCTGATCAGGTGCAGGTCGTTGTCTTGGCCCAGGAGCGGACGGAGAGAGAGAGAGAGAGAACACACAGGGGAGGAGACACAGGGAGGAAAGCAGAAAACAGAAAACCAAGGACCAAAAACAGAATAACTGATGAAAAGGAGAAAAAACCAGGACACTCACCGTCAGCCGGGCTGCCACCACAACACGTAAACCACTAACCTTCAGGAAAAGGACTGCAGGGGATCTTGACCTAAATCTTTTTGTCAACTTAATTAATCTTTTATTGATTGATTACCAACATTTATAATTTAATATCACAAAATCAACAATGATTTTCTCTTCAGTGGCTTATAACCTTAACCCAGTACTAAGTAGTATATACATATTTAATAAATGCACGCTTTCATGTAGTTGTACGCAGATATAAGGACGCTTGTTTTATTAATGTACAGTATTTGTCAGAAATAGTAACTTCTATTAAAACATCTGTTTTTAACTACATTGCCATTGATTATCTGTTTATATAACAGCCTCCCACTCATGATAGGAGTTGTAGCTCTATTTACAAATGCATTAATAAAAACTTACAACTGCATTATAGTGTGCTATGAATCATTTATTTACTGTTTATACTATACTGCTTAAAAAATGCTATAGTGTTAACAAACTATCTGAGCTAAAACACATACCACAAATGGGTGTAAACGCCTCAGATTCCAGTGAAGATCATAAAATACAAATTTAATTTTCTTCAGCCTGCACACCTGAATCCAACAGGACACCTAACATCATCATACACCTACAGTTAATGTTCCGAGCACCTCTGAACTTTTTGCCCCCATTGATCATAAGCTGAACTAATTGGGCGGTGTAAGGAACACTTTGAGGACCTCAGTAGACAAAGAGCTGGAGGCTGATGGGGGTTTTCGTCAGTTTCCCTGGAGGAAGTCACTGAGGTAGTCAAACAACTCCACAGTGTCAAAGCCCCAGGGATTGATGAGATCTGCCCAGAAATGCTAAAAGCTTTGGGTGTGAAGGGGCTGTCTTGGATGTCACATCTCTTTAACATTGCGTGGAAGTTGGGTACAGTGCCCAAGGAGTGGCAGACTGGGGGGGTGGTTCCCCTGTTCAAAAAGCGGGACCAATTACAGGGGTATCACACTTCTCTAAATTGTTGAAGCAGGACCAAGTAGGCCTGAATTGAGAGGACAAAATGAAGAACTACAGGACCCGTGGAGTCCAATTTTTTGAACCGGCGCAGAGGTCATGCACTTTTGTGTTTGCATTATGTGAAATCGGGAGTTTTGAGGTGCTTTTCACTTTCTGTGGATGCACATCACAGGACCGTGCACCAGTCTTTCTATCGCTAAGCTGCGCAAGGCGTTAGCCAGGTCTCTTTTCCCTCACCTAACCCCTAACCCTAACCCCTCCAAAGGTAATGCACTTTTGTGTTTTTATTAAGGGCAAATGTGGGAGATGCTTTAAACTTAGTGGAGTGAGGGAGTGTCTCTGCCTTCCTGGTGTCTCTGGAGGCACATCACAGGACCGTGCACTAGACTGGCTGACGCAAAGGACGTAAGTCGTCGGCTAGCTCTTTTTCCCTTCCCCTAACCCCTTCTTTCCTGGGCCACCCCGGGGAGCAGGCAGTCCTGCTCATGTCCCGGAGGGAGGCCTGTCAACTTTATCTATGAAAATTTGACTTGGCTCCAACTGACTGGGTGACGCATCAGGTCAACTGGAAATCCTCCCTGAGTCCAATGGTTGCCACCCCGTGGCTCTACCACCTTCCTGTCAAAGTTATTCGGTCGCTTCGCCCGAGCGATGGTAGCGTTACCCTATATCCCTAATTCTAGGGTTAGGGTTGCCGTTTTGGCCTTAGGCGCAAAACCACCGAAAGGCGTCAGTCCGACTGGAAATTCTACCCTAATCCGACACCACAAACCGTTCGGCGCTGGCCTTCCTCTCAAGAGTTATTCTCAAAAGACTCCTCCGGGTGGAGCCTGACCCCAACTCCATTTACAAACTTGTACGAGGCGCGTTCGGTACCGTCAAATGTGGAATGGCTGCGAATGGGGGCGGACGTTGGTCTGCCGTCGCTCCGACCTTCCTGTCAAAAGTTATTCCCCAAAACCCACCCAACCAGCGACACTTAGAATCTGGCTGTTATTTCCCGTCCGTAATGCGGCATATATGCCGCGGCCGGCACTGGCGTCCTGACAGCTACTCTCAAATGTTCCCGAACAGCGCCAGTCCCACTGGAATTCTACCCAGAGTTCAACGCCGCCCGACCGTTTGGCTCTAAGCCTTCCTGTCAAAAGTTATTGCCCAAAGACTTCGCCCGTCCCGTAGTGGCAGCTGGCCAATAGAGGCGCTAAGCGTGCTGCCCTCCCTGGTGGTGGAAACTTTTATAGACAGTCTATGGGGGAAAGTGTTTAGATTTTTATTTTTCAAATTTTTATTAATAAACAGTAATTACCTTTTAAGTATATGTGTGTTTAAAATGAACAATAATGTGTAATATATAAAATATAGGCTAAATAATTATGTTTGAGGCTGAAATTAACTTCCTGCTCATCCACTGATCTCTTCTGCGGCGGCAGAGAGATCGCCTAAGCTAACACAGCAGTGCAGCCAATAGCTGACTCTAGCTGACACAATATACGCTCATAGCAACAGAAATTAAGCCAATCAGCGTCCTCAAATCTGATGCCTGAAGGGCTCCAGGATCTGCCCCAAGCCAATCAGTAGGTGGTGGTGGACACATGGCGTTATTGGCCGAGATGAATCGCGGAACTCAAGACCGACACAGGCTTTCAGCCTCGGCTGTGAGTTAGTGACCACAGCAAAAATATATGTCTGAAACATTATTATTTAAAATCAGGTTTTTTTGAAAATGGTACTTTCAGCCCCTGCTCTGGAAGTTACATTTTATCCCTCTGATATGTGACTGTACTGTCATTTGTTAAATGTTAGTGTCAAGTCAGCTTGTTGGGGTGGCAGTGTGATTCCAGACGCTCTGGTGTCTTCAATTTGTCCCAATGGAGAAAGAAAGGCTTTGTTGTATTACTGAATGCCCGACACTTGTCCTGTGAGTGCATTACATCTGTTTGTTTGGACAAATAGTCATCTTCAATCTTCAATCTTACCATGTCTTGTCCTGCTTATCATCCCCATTCCTATCAGTGTGTGTGTCCGCCATGATGGAAATTTTACTCTTTTCCCTTATATACTTCATAATTATAGGCCTATGTTTCATTGGGTGATTTTTGATCGTTTTATTATGTTGCAGCTAGGTCAAGTTTCCCATGGGAAAGTAGCTCCTTAGAGGCTTTCTTATCAGATCGTCCATGAAAGGCCTTCATCTCAGGACAGTTTATTCCTACTCCCAGACCGATTGCATTCTGTATGTTTGTCTGACCCTTTGCAACGAATAAAACACTTAAAAGACCACGGGATTCAACTCTTTCTTGAATGGTTTATTTCTATGCCCATTTGCCAAATAAAAAAGACAGTGAAAGAGATTAGACATGCACAAAATGGGGCAGAGAAATAGAGAGAGTAAACGATTGAAACTTGACTTCCTTTTATAGCATCTTGTAGCAGCTGACAAACCTCTCAACAACATTCTTCTCAGCTACAGATGACAGGGGCTTCTCTACTGACATGTTATTGGCCACATAATTTATAAAATGGCGAATGCGTCACAAATACCAAACACGTGACACTTTTTTTCATACGAGGCTACATGCTTGGCAGCTGCATTTTACATAAGTCGCACACACATCACAAATCACAAAGTGAAAGCAGTGGCCACATATAATACAGGAAACATCTTCACATACACTCTGGCGGTTGTGTAACTCTGTATAATTGTCACTCCAAAGTTGACAACATGGATGGTAAGTTGACCCTTTCGTACTAAAAGTATTGTTCTGAGCTGAGCGTATCAGTATTGGCTAAAATGAAGCAGGTAACTCTTATGTGCTTTCTTTATTGCATTCCGGTGTGTTTTTTCCTGCTAGAGCTGAAGCGCTGAGCTGTTGAAGACAGCGAGGCAATGCAAGCCTTTTTAAAAAGAGAGATAACTTATATGAACTACTTAACCTAAATGAGAATGTGTTATTGTCCAAAAAACGTGATTGCAGGAGTAATTGCAGTAAAAAAATGAATAAATGAATAAATGTAAAATTGACTCCGTTCTGACACATGTTGTAGAATTATGTAAATGGTAAAGAATCTGTTCCCCTCTCTCTGTAGGCCTGCAGATGTACAAACATTCAGGAAGTAGCTTCTCATTTTTTAGTCAGAGCTGATGCTCGCTTTAATCTGTTTAAATCACACAACAAAATGCCTGTAAAGTGTGTTATATTTAGTAAAAGTAATCGTCTGTGGTCATTTTATTTACTGTTTATACTATACTGCATAAAATGCTACAGTGTTAACAAACTATCTGAGCTAAAACACATACCACAAATGGGTGTAAATGCCTCAGATTCCAGTGAAAGATCATAAAAATACAAATTTAATTTTCTTCAGCCTGCACACCTGAATCCAACAGGACACCTAACATCATCATGCAACCTGGGATTATGGGGGTATGAAAACATTGTTCTATTTTTTTTGGAAATCTTTCTCATCAAATAGTCAAAACCTTCCTCTTCCTCCTAAATGTAAATGTAATGGTGACAATAAAAGATGATGGCTTATGACTGGCAGACTAATCTGCTTTTTGCACAGATTCCGTTTTTGTACACAAAGAAAAAAGGTTTGTGACTATTGATAAGTTACTGTAAAACACATGTATTAATTTGGCAGACATATTGTTTCACTTACTTATCAAAACAAAAGAACTTTCCTCTTCTATGTATATTTACTCATTTGGCAGTCACTTTTATCTCTCCCAAAAATTTAAATAAGGTTTTCATGTTCCCATTATCCCCAGACCTGCTGCTTGAAGAGCATTGACACATGCTTTGAGTGGAAATCAAACCCAGGTCTCCCAAACTACCCACTCACACCTCAAACATATATACATACATACTCAAACTTGCAGATAAATACATATCTACGAATGACAGTATGTATGTATGTATATGCATAGCCAAGTATTAAATTTTGGCCTAGAGCAGCTTCTCATATTCTTGTATAGTGCATTTATAATTTTCCGACCACTTAAAGGTTGCAACTAGGGATGCACCGATACCGATACCAGTACTCAGGTCTCGACCCGATACAGCGCTCATGTACTCGCACTCGTACTCAGTAGAATTACTCCGATACAACAGCACTCGATACCCTTTTACGGCAACGTGACCAGTGTTGCTAACTTAGCTGACTTTAGTCGCTATTTTTAGCTGACTTTTCAGACCCCTTTAGCGATATTTTTTCAAAAAGCGACTAGCTGACAAATGTAGCGACTTTTTTGGACAAACCTTAGCAACTTTCAAAATTCCAAATATCGCCAGTACTGCTAGTGTGAGGTCTTACTTCCCCGCTGTGTCTGGTCAGTCAGTGAGCGGCTGAGAGGAGCAGCGCATTCCGTTGACTGCACGCCAGCGAACATAGACATGAATGAGCTGCGCATGTGCACGCTGTGTTAGCAGGAACCAATCAGTGATCACATAGCAGCTGTCTTCTCATTTGTTTTAATTCAAAACATTTAATTTGACCGTTTTTTTCTTCAGGAAAAGTTGAATGTTAAAAAGACAGCAACTGCATCAAGATGTATTTGTTACAGTCAGGTGAGAACAAAACATGCAAATAAAACTAACAAATTGTAAGAACTGTAATGGTATTATTAAGTACTCATATCGGTACTCGGTATTGGCAAGTACCCAAATGTAAGTACTTGTACTTGTACTTGGTCTGAAAAAAAGTGGTATCGGTGCATCCCTAGTTGCAACACACACTAACTTCCAACTAGTCACATATGGACGCTACACTACGTTACATTCACACACAGATGGAACAGCATTTGCATCAATTTGGGGTTCCGATCAGATCGGCCTCAGTGTCAGATACCCAATATTATCATCCCTATTAAAAGCTGTTTATAAAAGATCCTAAGTGGTGTTTTACGACACTACATTAGTTTGTATTGTTGAACTGTAATCGGTACAATTATATAGTCTATACCAGGGGTATTCAAGGCAAGGCAAGTTTATTTGTTTAGCACATTTCAACAACAAGGTAATTCAAAGTGCTTTACATAAAACATAAAAGCAACAGGGAAATATCAAAAGTTTAAAAGCAACATAAAATATAATAAAAGTTCCAGTGTTACAATCAGGGTTAAAAGAGTTAAATGGAAAATAAAACAGGCTGAGGAGTTGAGCAACATCATTCTGAAAAGAGAACAAACAGAGAAGGACACTTAATCTACTCTCTCTAGGTAGTCTGTACCGGGTCCACAGCAATCTTTGGGTCCACTGAAACTCCAAAACCCTCGGACACTACAGAGAAACCAGGACGTGTCTGTCAGCAGGCCCCTTTGATCCAGTTACACTCTGGACCCACCTGCACGTTTACAGGTGGACAGAGGTTCCTGCAAATCGCCCGGGCGCGAGATTTAAGATCCACTTCCTTCACTCTGTTCAATCTCACTCCCATAATCTTTCAACTCAATTACCTACTCATTTCTCACTCTGTAAATATTTAATCAAATTAAAATTTAACTTAACACATTTAACTGGACCGACACACAAAACTTCATATTTGGAAGGTAGGATGAAAACCATTCTAGGGCAGTACCAGGGATCCCCACCCAGTGCCACAACATGATGTTGTCATCAATGGTGTCAAAAGCCGCACTAAGGTCCAGAAGTACCAGGACTGAGCACATACCTTCATCAGCAGACATTAAAAGGTCATTGGTGACTTTAAGCAGGGCAGTCTCAGTGCTGTGGTACTTCCTGAAACCAGACTGAAACTTTTCAAATAATTTGTTATTTTCCAGCATAGACAGCAGCTGTTTCGACACAGTTCTTTCTAAAATCTTTGCAATAAAATTTTAGGTCCACGTCTGGACAGTACGGTGGCTGGTTCCAGATCCAGACCGTCGTCCGCCTTTTAGTGACGTCTGGTCTATAATATATTCTTCAATAATATGCTTGTAGGCCATCTTTTATTTATTGACATCATTCATAATTCTGTTATATAAATGCAGCCATTTTATAAGAATTCTTTCGCTTTTTTGTTGTGATGTTTAACCAATTAAGGTGATTGTTGTAGGCTAATTGAGCTAAGGTGTAGGTTTTACATATGAAAACCACTAAAAGACAAATACAGTACAGTATCATTGATGGCAATTATTTTCTTTCAGTCCCAAATAGAAGAATTGTCATCTTAGGGAAAAACTGGAGTTGGAAAAAGCAGCCTGGCAAACACCATATTTGGAGAGACAAAGTTCGAGATTGATGATTCTCTCAACTCTGGAACAAGTGAATGTAAAGCAGAAACCAAATTTATCAATGGAAGAAGCATCACTTTGATCGACACGCCTGGTTTCTTTGACACTGATAAATCTGAGGACGAGCTGAAATGTGAGATTGTGAGCTGTATCACAAAGTGCGCTCCTGGTCCTCATGCTTTTCTCATTTTGCTAAAATGCGAGAGAGCTACAGTGCAGGAGAACGCTGTATTAAAAAAGATAGGCCAATACTTTTCTGAAGAAGCTTTCAAGTTTGCAACAGTTATCTTTACTCATGGTGACCAGCTCCCTGAAGGACAGAAAATTGAGAAATATGTCCAGCGTAATAAGTACACAAGGGATCTGGTGAAGAGGTGTGGCGGCCGCTGCCACGCCGTTGATAATAAATACTGGAATGACCCAAAGGATGAATACAGGAGCAACCAGTTCCAGGTGGAGGAGCTACTCAAGTCAATTGACAAGACTGTGATGGAAAACAATGGGAACTGCTACACCAATGACGTGCTACAAGCAGTGGAGGAAGAAATACAACAAGAGGGGATCAGATTAGACTGTTATCAGGAGACATGTCAGAGGAAGAGATCAGAAGGAAGGCTGAGGCCAGAGTGTCCACAAAGCTTTCAGTCAGGTTAGCAGGCATTGGAACAGGTGCATTGTTAGAGCTTTATTTGGTGTAGTAGGGTTTGTTGGAGTTGTGTTAATAGTTGTAAAGAACATAGTACCAATGCAAGCTGCAACCCAAGTGGCAGCAACTGTTGTAAAATCACTTGGAGCAAAAGGAAAAGCAGCAGAAACAGCAGCAGCAGTAGGAGAAACAGCAGCAGGTGGAGCAGCAATAGGAGCAGCAGCAGCAGCAGGAGGAATAGCAGCAGCAGCCGCTGATAGGTACATCTGCTACAGTGGGAGCTGTTGATGGGAGGTGTTGCAGGATATCATGCAGCTGAAGGAGCAGACACCTCATGGGAAGCAGTAAGAAGGTCAGCAGGTGCTGTTAAGAATGGAACCATGTCTGTCTTAGATAAAGCAAATGATGTTATGGAGAAAATGTGTCATCCAAAGTCAAAACAAAGTTAAAGGTTTAGTATGTAATATTTAGGAGAACTATTGACAGAAATGCAATATAATATCCATAACAATGTTACATAACGTGACCTTACATAATGAACCATTATGTTTTTGTTACCTTAGAATGAGCCGTTTGCATACACCACGGGTCCTCTTATATTAATGTTGCCATGTTGCGCTACCATGTTTCTACAGTAACCCAAATGGACAAACCACTTTACAGAGGGTGTTTCTTCACTATGTTGAACACATATGAAAAACAATCAGAAGCAGTATTAGTAGTTGTTCTCTGGTTTATTGGAAGTATGAAGAGATAAGTAGAAGACCACATGTAACGACACACAACACCTATTGTACTGCATTTCCAGCCCTTTATTGTTGGTCTGTGACTCTGTATGGCAGCTTTGCATGATTCAAAGTTCAAAAAAAGCATTTTCTATATTATACTGGCATCTTAGGCCTTTTTTTCAGCCTCTGTCTGAAACAAGCTGCAGACGCTCCTGTCTCTTTAAGCACCCCCACCACCCCTCCCCAAAGCCCACTGTCTTCTGATTGGCTAAGGCCAAAAGCATGGGACCAGGCTGTTGATGCAGTTGAGCGGTACTGACAAGCTGAGCATAGCAAGTGATGATGTTTGCAATACCAACTCCGTCTGGCTCCGTGTGTCATAGAATGGAGCCCTGTTGGTAGAAAAAGTTGATGAAAACAGAGCGTTCAGAACAGGAGGAAATATGAGGTTTTTGCTCACAGGGATTTCTTTTAAATACTTTAACCTAATCATTTGAAGCTTTAGCCATGTCTAAAATGAATAAGACAAAAAATATGGAAAAGCATAATAGGTCTTCTTTAATGCACAGTGAGCAATTTGTGGCAATTTGCAACCCTTACCACTAGATGCCACTAATGGGGCTTTCACACCTAAAAGTTCCCATGTAAATCGTAAATAAACAAATGCAGAGAGAAATGCATTGAAACGAGGACACAATTACAAATCATCTTTTGAAACAGATTGGAAGCAAACTGCCTCAAACCGAGGTGCAGATGGACTGCTTGCTTTCTTGTCCTCCTTTCCTGCTGGCAATTATATAATGTTTGCATAACAAGGTTGTTTATGTGGCAAATTTGAAATAACCTCGAGAATAGTTGGTGCAGCAAGAAGTAATGTCATAATAATAACAATATAGTCGATATATAGAAATGATATTAAATACTCATCCCTCATTCATTCATTCTTGTCAAGTTTATCAGCTGTGAACTCTTTACAAACCAATCAATGTCAAGTATAGGGAGATGCAACCGACATAAATGATGACAACAGGACGCAGGTCTGTCCCGTAAAGTCTTTTAGTTCGGTCTCATAATTGCAATTTGAAACCAAACCAAAACTAACTGAATATATCAAAATGTAACAAAATATGAACTTTGGTTTGGACCTTGGTGCGCACTTTCAGGTGTGAAACCCTCTAAAACTTACACACTGAACCTTTAAAACCTTTAACTCATCTCTTCCGAGAACAGTTCATCTTATAACACTTCTAACATGCACTTCCTGTGCTCTTCTTCTTCTGTCCTCTTACAATTAACTTGTATTGATTGCACTTTTTGTTAAATCTTACTTCTTCCCTAGGTATTTACCCAATTGATGCGATATGTGCTCATACTATTAGTTATAAGTGCTCTTACTAGTATGTATTGTCAGTTGTAATTCTCATGCTGTATTTGATGCTTTGTTGATGCTTGTATGTTTTTCCTCAAATGTAAGTTGCTTTGAATAAAAGCGTCTGTTTATTCCTACTCCCTGACCGATTGCATTCTGTATGTTTGTCTGACAAACAATTAAAAGACCTCGGATTCAACTGTTTGATGAATGTTTTATATTTCTGCCCATTTGCTAAATAAAAAAGAAAGTGAAATAGATTAGACATGCACAAAATGGGGCAGAGAATTAGAGAGAGTAAACAAAGATTAAAACTTGACTTCATTTTATAGCATCTTGTAGCAGCTGACAAACCTCTCAACAACACTCTTCTCAGCTACAGATGATATGGGCCTCTCTACTGACATGTTATTGGCCAGATAATTTATAAAATGGCGAATGCGTCACAAATACCAAATACGTGACACTTTTTTTCATACGAGGCTACATGCTTGGCAGCTGCATTTTACATAAGCCACACACACATACATCACAAATCACAAAGTGAAAGCAGTGGCCACATATAATACAGGAAACATCTTCACATACACTCTGGCGGTTGTGTAACTGAATAATTCTCACTCCAAAGTTGATAACATGGATGGTAAGTTGACCCTTTCATACTAAAAGTATTGTTCTGAGCTGAGCGTATCAGTATTGGCTAAAATGAAGCAGGTAACTCTTATGTGCTTTCTTTATTGCATTCCGGTGTGTTTTTTCCTGCTAGAGCTGAAGCGCTGAGCTGTTGAAGACAGCGAGGCAATGCAAGCCTTTTTGAAAAGAGAGATAACTTATATGAACTACTTAACCTAAATGAGAATGTGTTATTGTCAAAAAACGTGATTGCAGGAGTAATTGCAGTAAAAAAATGAATAAATGAATAAATGTAAAATTGACTCCGTTCTGACACATGTTGTAGAATTATGTAAATGGTAAAGAATCTGTTCCCGTCTCTCTGTAGGCCTGCAGATGTACAAACATTCAGGAAGTAGCTTCTCATTTTTAGTCAGAGCTGATGCTCGCTTTAATCTGTTTAAATCACACGACAAAAATGCCTGTAAAGTGTGTTATATTTAGTAAAAGTAATCGTCTGTGGTCATTTATTTGCTGTTTATACTATACTGCATAAAATGCTACAGTGTTAACAAACTATCTGAGCTAAAACACATACCACAAATGGGTGTAAACGCCTCAGATTCCAGTGAAGATCATAAAAATACAAATTTAATTTTCTTCAGCCTGCACACCTGAATCCAACAGGACACCTAACATCATCATGCAACCTGGGATTATGGGGGTATGAAAACATTGTTCTATTTTTTTGGAAATCTTTCTTATCAAACAGTCAAAAACCTTCCTCTTCCTCCTAAATGTAAATGTAATGGTGACAATAAAAGATGATGGCTTATGACTGGCAGACTAATCTGCTTTTTGCACAGATTCCGGTTTTTGTACACAAAAGAAAAAAAGGTTTGTGACTATTGATAAGTTACTGTAAAGCACATTTATAAATTTGGAAGCCACATTGTTTCACTTACTTATCAAAACAAAAGAACTTTCCTCTTCTATGTATATTTACTCATTTGGCAGTCACTTTTATCTCTCCCAAAAAATTTAAATAAGGTTTTCATGTTCCCATTATCCCCAGACCTGCTGCATGAAGAGCAATGACACATGCTTTGAGTTGGGAATCAAACCCAGGTCTCCCAACTACCCACTCACACCTCGAACATATATACATACATACATACATACATACATACATACATACATACATACATACATATATACTCAAAATTGCAGATAAATACATACTTACGAATGACAGTATGTATGTGCAAGTGAAGTATTCAATTTTGGCCTTGGCAGCTTCTCATATACTTGTATAGTGCATTTATAATTTAACAACTACTTAAAGGTTGCAACACACACTAACTTCCAACTAGTCACATATGGACGCTTACACTACATTCACACACAGATGGAACAGCATTTGCATCAATTTGGGGTTCCGATCACATCGGACTCAGTGTCAGATACACAATATTATCATCCCTATTAAAAGCTGTTTATAAAAAAAGATCCTAAGTGGTGTTTACGGCGCTACATTAGTTTATATTGTTGAACTGTAATTGATAGAATTATATAGTCTATACCAGGGGTATTCAAGACAAGTTTATTTGTATAGCACATTTCAACAACAAGGTAATTCAAAGTGCTTTACATCAAACATAAAAGCAACAGGGAAATATAAAAACCCACCTGCGTGTTTACAGGTGGACAGAAGTTCCTGCAAAATCACTCAGGGCTGAGATTTAAGACCACTTCCTTCACTCTGTTTAATCTCACTCCCATAATCTTTCAACTCAATTACTTACTCATTTCTTACTGTGTAAATATTTAAATCAAAAGCAATGGTAAAAAGCTAAAAACAAAGAAAATAGGACAGTAAAAGTTACAGTGCAGAGTAAGAAATAAAAAGAAAAATCTTCAATTCAATTAAAAGTTAACTTAACATATTTAACTGGACCGACACACAAAACTTCATATTTGAAAGGTAGGATGAAAACCATTCTAGGGCAGTACCAGGGATCCCCACCCAGTGCCACAACATGATGTTGTCATCAATGGTGTCAAAAGCAGCACTAAGGTCCAGGAGCACCAGGACTGAGCACATACCTTCATCAGCAGACATTAAAAGGTCATTGGTGACTTTAAGCAGGGCAGTCTCAGTGCTGTGGTACTTCCTGAAACCAGACTGAAACTTTTCAAATAATTTGTTATTTTCCAGTACAGACAGCAGCTGTTTGGACACAGTTCTTTCTAAAATCTTTGCAATAAAATTTTAGGTCCACGTCTGGACAGTACGGTGGCTGGTTCCAGATCCGGACCGTCGTCCGCCTTTTAGTGACGTCTGGTCTATAATATATTCTTCAATAATATGCTTGTAGGCCATCTTTTATTTATTGACATCATTCATAATTCTGTTATATAAACGCAGCTATTTTATAAGAATTCTTTCGCTTTTTTGTTGTGATGTTTAACCAATTAAGGTGTTTGTTGTAGGCTAATTGAGCTAAGGTGTAGGTTTTACATATGAAAACCACTAAAAGACAAATACAGTACAGTATCACTGATGGCAATTATTTTCTTTCAGTCCCAAATAGAAGAATTGTCATCTTGGGAAAAACTGGAGCTGGAAAAAGCAGCCTGGCAAACACCATATTTGGAGAGACAAAGTTCGAGATTGATGATTCTCTCAACTCTGGAACAAGTGAATGTAAAGCAGAAACCAAATTTATCAATGGAAGAAGCATCACTTTGATCGACACGCCTGGTTTCTTTGACACTGATAAATCTGAGGACGAGCTGAAATGTGAGATTGTGAGCTGTATCACAAAGTGCGCTCCTGGTCCTCATGCTTTTCTCATTTTGCTAAAATACGTGAGAGCTACAGTGCAGGAGAACGCTGTGGTAGAAAAGATAGGCCAATACTTTTCTGAAGAAGCTTTCAAGTATGCAACAGTTATCTTTACTCATGGTGACCAGCTCCCTGAAGGACAGAAAATTGAGAAATATGTCCAGCCTAATAAGTACACAAGGGATCTGGTGAAGAGGTGTGGCTGCCGCTGCCACGTCGTTGATAATAAATACTGGAATGACCCAAAGGATCGAATACAGGAGCAACCAGTTCCAGGTGGAGGAGCTACTCAAGTCAATTGACAAGACTGTGATGGAAAACAATGGGAACTGCTACACCAATGACGTGCTACAAGCAGTGGAGGAAGAAATACAACAAGAGGGCGATCAGATTAGACTGTTATCAGGAGACATGTCAGAGGAAGAGATCAGAATGCTGGCTGAGGCCAGAGTGTCCACAAAGCTTTCAGTCAGGTTAGCAGGCATTGGAACAGGTGCATTGTTAGGAGCTTTACTTGGTGTAGGAGTGTGTGTTGGATTTGTGGTCGTAGCTTTAAGGAAAATAGTAAAAAATCAAGCTGCAACCCAAACTGTAAGATCACTTGGAACAGCAGTAGGAGCAACAGCAGCAGGAGCAACAGCAGCAGGAGAAACAGCAGCAGGTGGAGCAGCAGTAGGAGCAACAGCAGCAGGAGAAACAGCAGCAGCAGGTGGAGCAGCAGGAGCAGGAGGAATAGCAGCAGCAGTCGTGATAGGTACATTTGCTACAGTGGGAGCGTTGATGGGAGGTGTTGCAGGATATCACGCAGCTGAGGGAGCAGACACCTCACTGGAAGCAGCAAGAAGGTCAGCAGGTGCTGTCATGGATGGAGCCATGTCTGTCTTAGATAAAGCAAATGATTTTGCGGAGAAAATATTTCAGCCAAAGTCAAAACAGAGTTAAAGGTTTAGTATGTAATATTTAGGAGGAACTAGTGACAGAAATGCAATATAATATCCATAACAATGTTACATAACGTGACCTTACATAATGAACCATTATGTTTTTGTTACCTTAGAATGAGCTGTTTGCATACACCACGGGTCCTCTTATATTTATGTTGCCATGTTGTGCTACCATGTTTCTACAGTAACCCAGATGGACAAACTACTTTACAGAGGGTGTTTCGTCACTATGTTGAACACATACAAAAAACAATCAGAAGCAGTATTAGGAGTAGTTGACTGGTTTATTGGAAGACACAAGTAGAGGACCACATGTAACCGCTATCACACGTTAAAGGAGACCTATTACTGCATTTGATTGATTGACCATGATTGATCATTTTATTTCACAAGTACCACTACCATCAAATTCAATAATACAGCGGGGGTACAAAGTCAGAATTTGGTATAGTGAAATGGGTCCACCAAAGAAGCTAAAAAAAGCTTATAGGTGGGGGCCCATAATTTATGAAAAGAAGTGGTACAGACAAGGTACACAGTTACCACCTGCACCCAAACAATGGTGAAGAAACAATGGCAAAAGTACGCAAAGCGCACCAGTACATACATAAAATACATACACATACAATCATACACATACACACACATACACATACATCCCAGTAGTCCATGAAAACAGTTATATTATATTAAATATAGGTTGATAGGTAATATTTTTTTAGTTGTCTTTTGAAGTTGGAGATAAAGGGTAACACCTTAAAGCAATCATCAATCCTGTTCCAAATCTGCAGCCCCCCTACAGACAACGCTCATATTGGCACGAGCATGTCGACGATATTTTCCAAATATGAGTGGTTTGGTTCTCGTTTGGTATATGTGCTGGGGGCTGGAGATAGGAACAAGACTACTCAATGTAAAATTCATACCATTGACAATTAAAAACATAAGACAGGCGTTATGAGATTTGTTTAGCTCAGCTAGTCTTAATAACTCAAAGCGATAAAATAGAGGGTGGGTAGGAGAATTTATCTCTGACCAGGAAAAGCCCGTATATCTTTCTTTTGCAAAGATGCAAGATGACTTGTAAAGGTGTTGCACCATATCACATTACAGTAATTAAGATGTGGTTCAAAGAGAGTTTTGTACAACAAAAGTAGGGCAGACAGCGGTAGAACATGTCTGATCTTATAAAACAAGCCAACATACTTTGAAGGTTTGTTCACAAGATAATCAATATGACATTTAAAGGTAAGATATTCGTATTATACTGGCACTTGGGTCTTTATTTCAACCTTTGTCTGAAACAAGCTGTAGATGCTCCTGCCTCTTTAAGCAAAACATGAACTTTGGTTTGGACCTTGGTGCGCACTTTCAGGTGTGAAAGCCCTCTAAAACTTACACACTGAACCTTTAAAACCTTAAACTCATCTCTTCGAGAACAGTTCCTCTTATAACACTTCTAATATGCAGTTCATGTGCTCTTTGTCTTCTGTCCTCTTACAATTAACTTGTATTGATTGCACTTTTGTTAAATCTTACTTCTTCCCTAGGTATTTACACCATTGATGCAATATGTGCTCATACTAGTAGTTATAAGTGCTCTTACTAGTATGTATTGTCAGTTGTAATTTTCATAATGTATTTGATGCTTTGTTGATGCTTGTATGTTTTCCTCAAATGTAAGTTGCTTTGTATAAAAGCGTCTGCCAAATGAGTAAATGTAATGTTAATGGGCCGTGACTCTTGAAGGAG
>JALXJV020000008.1:3921636-3963206 GCA_024633595.2 Lepomis macrochirus
ACAGAGCTGATGCTGATGCAAGACTCAGTCTTCTGGACAGATAGCACTTCTGTGCTTAACTATATAAAGAATGAGGACAAGCGTTTTCATACTTTTGTGGAAAACAGGGTCTCGACCATTAGAGGGGTCAGTAGAATTTCACAATGGCGGTATGCCAATTTAAAGGAAAACCCAGCAGATGATGCATCTAGAGGTATGAGGATTCATTCATGACAAACGATGGATTGTGGGTCCAAAGTTTCTAAATAAACCTGAAGGGGACTGGCCGGCAAATGTGGTGGATATTGCGATAGAAGCAGGTGACCTGGAGGTCAAGAAGGAAGCTACTGTGAAGGTGGTTAATGCTGAAGGTTCACCTGACTGTACCAGTCATCTAATGGTGGCTAAGTGTGAACCTAGCCTCTAAAGTCAGTATTTGAAGAATCTTTAGCTACCAATTTTTTACCCAAACTATGCGTCAAGCAGTTGTTTTTTTATTACTTCAAAAGGATAAAAATGCCCTTAACTGCAGTTCATACCGCCCTGTTTCGTTGCTGAATACAGATGCAAAGATTCTGGCCAAGATGTTGGCACGTCGCCTTGAAAACATTATCTCCTCTATTTTTTCGTCTGACCAGACAGGATTTCTTAATAAGCGTTATTCATTTTTCAAAATCAGGCGTGTTTTTAATATTCTTTATATTTAATATTCCGCCTGATCCTGGGAGTATTGAAGTGATGCTTTCACTCGATGCTGAAAAAGTGTTTGATAGGTTGGAGTGGGACTATCTTTTCAAGACTTTAGAAGTGTTTAATTTCAGCCCTAAATTAATTTCTTGGATCAGACTCCTATACACCCTCCCAGTGGCTGTGGTACACACCAATAATAACTTATCCTCCAACTTTGAGCTGGGGTGGGGCACGAAGCAAGGGTGTCCTCTTTCACCACTTTTGTTTGCCATTGCACTTGAGCCACTAGCATTAGCCCTGAAGCAATGAGGTGAGCTGCAAGATAACCTGAGCTGCATGTCAAAGCAAAAGTTATACCTTTACACTGAGAGGAGGAGCAACAGAGAAAGAGGAGAGGTGCAACGTCACATTTCCTCAAATCAAAGTTTGTCTGAGTGACAGCAGAGCTGTGGTCGAGACGAGTCTCTGTTTCTCTCTAAAAAAACATTCAGCTGCCAATCTGAATTTCTGCCAAACCCCGGTGAGTACACGACCCTACAAAGCCGAAATGCACTGACTCAGTATTTGGTCAAAGTTTAGAACAAACCAGAATCTGACTGTTTTGTGTTTTACCAGATAAAAGATAAGTCATAGATTTGTGTTAATGACTGTTATCAGTTATCAGTGATATCAGTTGTACTTGTTTGGCAGAGACTCTGCTGTGCTGTTGAGTCCGTTTAACTTTCCTTTTCATGAGAAACAGACTTCTCTTGACTCCAATACTGCTGTCATTCAGACTAAAGTTTAGTTTCATTTGAGGAATGTGTCACCTAAACTGTTGTGTTTTTCCACTGCTGCTCCACCTCTTTCTGCTCTGCAGGTTTGACCTGATTAGTTTTGTTCTTTTGGTACAAGATGAATTTACTTGGACCAATAAAAAAATGAAGGCTTGTAAGGGCACATTGTGCTCATTGAAGAATTTTTACAGAGTTTTTATTTCTTATTTTTGAGTCTACAGCTCTAACAGTTGAACAGAAAGAAAAGGGTCAATCCAGCACATGTAAGAACAAACTGTATCTATGGCTTAGTGGGCTACAACACTCCCGTTACAGTCTTTCATCAAGCCCAAAACAATTCTAATCAGTTCAATGTTGAACTCCATTTTTCAACCTTTTCACATGACATCTAACCTAAAGAATGAGTTGCCACAAAGGACACAATGACTCTTTGGTCAAAGTTTAAGATATGTCAAGTATCTTCAACCAAATCCAGTCGCACTTGATTTTAACTTTCCATTTTTTCCACACTTCTTGTCCTCAGAGTGTGGATATGTCTGCTTCCAGCTGTCTGCTGACTGAAGATCAGTTTCTGTGCTCCATCTGTCTGGATGTGTTCACTGATCCAGTCAGCACACCATGTGGACACAACATCTGTAAAACCTGCATCACTGAACACTGGAATATTAATGTCCCCTATCGGTGTCCCAACTGTAAAAAGGTTTTCTACACAAAACCTGAGCTGCAGGTCAACACTTTCATCTCTGAGATGGCTGCTCAGTTCAGACAGTCAGCTCAACAGAAAGCCAGCAGCAGCAGCTCAGAGCAACAAGCTGCCAAACCAGGAGAAGTTCCCTGTGACGTCTGCACTGGAACCAAACTGAAGGCCCTGAAGTCCTGCCTGGTGTGTCTGGCCTCCTACTGTGAGACTCACCTGGAGCCTCATCTGACAATGGCAGGCCTGAAAAGACATCAGCTGATCGACCCTGTGGAGAACCTGGAAGGCAGGATGTGTCATGAAGCACGATAAACTGCTGGAGCTGTTCTGTAAGACCGACCAGATGTGTGTCTGCATGCTCTGCACTGTTTCAGACCACAAGACACATGATGTTGTTCCTCTGAAAGAAGGATATGAAGGAAAGAAGGCCGAGCTGGGGAAGACAGAGGCTGAAACTCAGCAGATGATCCAGAAGAGACGACTGAAGATTCAGGAGATCAAACGCTCAGTGGAGCTCAGTAAGGAAGATGCAGACAGAGAGATATCAGGTGGTGTTCAGGTCTTCACCGCTCTGAAGGAGTCTGTTGAGAGAGGCCAGGCCGAGCTCATCGACACGATCAAAGAGAAGCAGAGAGAGACAGAGAAACAGGCTGAAGGCTTCATCAAAGAGCTGGAACAGGAAATCTGAGCTGAAGAAGAGAAGCTCTGAGGTGGAGCAGCTCTCACGCTCTGAAGACCACCTCCACCTTCTCCAAAGCCCCCCGTCCCTGAACGCTGCTCCACCCACCAAGGACTGGACAGAAGTCAGCGTCCGTCCACCTTCATATGAGGGGACTGTGAGGAGAGCTGTGAATCAGCTGGAGGAGACGCTCAGTAAACAGATGAAGAAGCTGCTTGAGGCCGAGCTGAAGAGGGTCCAGCAGTATGCAGTGGATGTGACACTCGATCCTGATACAGCACAGCCTTGGCTCATCCTGTCTGATGATGGAAAACAAGTTAAACATGGTGATGTAAAGAAGAAACTCCCAAACAATCCAGAGAGATTTGATTATTGTCCCTGTGTCTTAGCAAAGCAGAGTTTCTCTTCAGGAAGATTTTACTACGAGGTTCAGGTTAAATGGAAAACTGACTGGGATTTAGGAGTGGCCAGAGAGTCGATCAACAGGAAGGGAAAAATCACAGCGAGTCCTCAGAATGGTTACTGGACGATATGGTTGAGGAATGAAAATGAGTACTCAGCTCGTGCTGACCCTCCAGTCCGTCTCTCTCTGAAGTCTCAGCCTGAGAAGGTGGGGGTGTTTGTGGATTATGAGGAGGGTCTGGTCTCCTTTTATGACGTTGATGCTGCAGCTCTTATCTACTCCTTTACTGGCTGCTGCTTCACTGAGAAACTCTACCCATACTTTAGTCCTTGTCTTAACAGGGGTGGTAAAAACTCTGCCCCTCTGATCATCTCTCCTGTCAATCACACTGAGTAGAACAAACATTTGATTTTCTATGTTTAATGTAATAAATGTATATTTTTTCCATATTCGAATCAATGTGCGTTTTTCCTTTATTTCTGTAAATGTTTTGCTACTAACTACTACAACAAATCAATTTCATTGATTTGTCTGTCTAATTTATTCTAATAACTGCATTACCTGCCTTCAACACTGTTAAATCATCAGAAAACAATGTCTTCAGAAATAAGAAGCATTTACACGTTCCTTAAATGTCTGGGTGCCAAATTCTAAATTTTTTATTGTCTGATCATTGTTTCTATAAGAAGTGTTGCATACTGGCACAAATTAATGAAGAGCAGTTTATAACAGAGATAAAAGTTTTCTGTTTTTCTTTTTAAATAAACACAAGGAAAATAAAGTTTTATCGTGTCTGATTTAGTTATTTTGTTTTTGACTGATATCAAAGCTGAAAAACAGCTGATGGTTTTTCTAATGACATCAAATCATGTGATTAAAAACACCATCAGCTGTTCTCAGATGTGACTCGATCTGACGAGCTCCAATCCCCCATCACATCTGAGACGGTGGAAGATAATGTGGGGTTCCAGAGAAGAAGGAGAGGATAGGCTGATTCCTGAAATGTTGTGGAAGGCTGTTTTATCTTTAAGGTGGAAAAAAGACAAGCAATCTTCTGCACTTGATGTTGAACGCTGCTCTTCACTCTGGTTGGATGGGGGTCTGCAGGTCTGATAAAGCCAGTTATTCTAAAAATTATTACCACAGCTAAAACTGAGAGCTGCCACTTTAGGATAAAAGGTTGTTTCATGCTGCCGAGAAGCAGATTGAATTTCAGTAACATCAGCTGTTCAAGGATATTTAAAGGATGTTCTTTTAGTTTTTAGCCACAACAGTTGCCTTTATCTTAAGAGATTTGTGTGATTTAAAGACTGAGAAATTATTTAAACACATCTTTAATGTAAAATAACGTTAGTCTCTCTCACCTTTAAATTTTATGTCAGCCTTTTCTCCCTTTTACTCACATGGTGCCCCCAAGAGCATTTGTAGGGTTTTTTGTGTTGGGTGCGGTACTCTTGTGGGCCAGTTGGAGGCCCCTGTCTGTTTTTGAGTTAAAGGTAATTTAGGTAGGAACCTTTGCACGATTGATGTGGGGAGGGCTGAGAGTGGAGGAATTTGCATCACAAGAGAAGAGTTTGGGCGCTGAGAAGAGCCTGCTAGCTTACGGGTTTCAATTGTTTGACATGTGGTATTACCAAACCAACTGCGTAACATCAGTCAGTGCAGTAAATTAGACACTGCTCCTGCAATGCAGGACATGGACGAGGGTGGGGGCAGGTGGGAAACAAGAAAGGGAATGAACAGGAAAAATAAAACCAGTGATTCATAAGAGGCAGATGGAGGGAGAGATCAGCAGGTAAAGGTAATGAGAAGAAGCAGTAGCCAGTCTGAAGAGCACAAAGTGATATTTAAGATGAAGGAAGGCCAGTCAGGGTTTAGATCTCTCAATCCAATAGCTGGGGAATTGAGGGAAGAGTTGGGCGACATCCTGAGTGCATGAATTTTGGCTGACGGGAAGCTGCTTGTGTTTTGTAAGTCTGCAGCTCAGTTAAAAAGGGCTGTCTCCCTGGAAGCCGATAGGAAAGAGGCAGGTTGGAAGGATTTGTTCCAGGGAGCAAGGCTGGTCTGAAAGGGGATCTTATGGGGTCTCTCTGGAGATCTCCATGGCAGAGTTGGTAAGGGCATAGAGGGGCGAGGGTTGATGAGGCCACACAAATTAAAAGCCTTCGCGATGGAGCTAGCGGGAATCATCGACTGTGGTGTTAAATGTCCAGGAAAGAGTTCTCCCAGAGCGAGTGTTCCTGGGATGCTTGTCATTTAAAGTGCATCCTCACAGAAGGCCACCTTTGAGATGCTTTAAATACCAGAGGTACGGATACATCGCAGCTGTTTGAAGAGGAATAAGAAGATGGGGGAAATGTGGAGGTGAACACGAAATCTCTGAGTGTAACAAAAAGGTGGTAAAGTGTGGAGCAATATAAACAGGCTATGAGGGTGCAGCAGTTTAGGGAGATAAAAATGGGGTGTCTTATGCTGAGGCTGTTAAAAGGGTTGCAAAATGTGGTGAGGTGGGTGACATAAGGAGAGAAGGATAAAGCCCCCTGCTGGTAGCCTGTGTAACAGAAGATTCGTTGGTGGTGAGCAAGATGAAATTCCTGGCTTTCATAGTGGAAGTGCTGTGTGACATGAAGCAGAATAAGAATAGCTCAGATTTGGTAAGAAGTGTGGCAAAGGCTGCTGAGAGGAGTCTTGGGGTTGTAGAGACAGAGCCAGCTACTCTCTAAAGATATGTGTTCTCAAGAGATAGAAGGGGGGAAAATAATGGAGAACAATTGGAAGATGATGATGAGATAGTTAGTCTGTTGGAGTGGAATGCCAGGAGTTTGATAGCAAATGGGCAAGAGTTAAAAAGATTTGTGGATGCTTTTAAAGAAAAAACAGTTTATATGTATACAAGAGACAACTCTTGTATACTCTGAGTTTTGTGATACCAGGATACGTTTGTTTAAGAAAAGATCGAAATACTTCAGGAGGTGGCTGTGCAGCTTTATAAGAAGATAAATCCAATACAGGAGAGTAAATGTAGAAACTGACCTTGAGTGTGTGGTGGTAGAGGTATGGAGTAAATAAGGAGAGTTTCGATGATCAACTTTTACAACCCTTGTATTCAGTTGGAAATTAACAAATTAGATGGTATAATGGAACAGGTACGGTATCCGGTGGTGTGGGTAGGAGATTTTAATGCACATAATCCTTTATGGGGCAGTAAAAACAGGGACAAAAATGGGGCATTAATAGAAGACTTCCTGGACAAATACTCACTTGTGATGCTGAATGATGGAAGGTCAGATTTTAGGTTGGAAATGGAAAACTGTCTTGTATAGATTTAACTTTTGCGTCAGCAGATTTAGCTATAGGTGCGGGAATTTTATAGATCGATACACTATGGGGAGTGATCAGTTCGCTATACTAAGTAGGTTTGGCAAAGTCTTGCAGGTAGAGAAGGAGAACATTGGAAGACAATTTAATTATCAGAAAGCGAATTGGGATAAATTTAGGCAACAGACGTGGACAGGTTTAGGAGAAGTTTAAAGAAGTTTAAATGAGGGCAGTGTTGACGAAGTGGAGTGAGTCTTTCTGCAGTATTATGAGAAGAGCAGTTGAAAAGTCAGTTCCGGTAAAGGGAGATAGGGAAAGGAAGAAAATAGTACCTTGGTGGGATCAGGCTTGTAATGATACAGTGAGGCCCCGTAATAGAGCATATAGGCAGCTTAGGAAGAGTCCAGTTGAGAGTCATGTCATCCAGTATAAGAAGCTGCGAGCAGAGGCGAGGAAGGTTATAAAAGGGGCTAAGAAAGAAAGTTGGCGCAGGTTCTGTGGGACAGTAGGGACAGAAACTGTTAAACGGGTGTGGGGCATGATACTGTATATAGTATGGCTGGGAATAACAGGAGGCAGAATATTCCGAAGAAAGAAGCAGTGACTAATAGGGAGAAGGCTGACCTTCTAGTTGAGACTTTTCAGGGAGAACACAGCAGCAGTAATGTGAGCAATGAGAACAGCAAAAATTATTAATAATTAACGTTACAAACTTGAGATGAATTTAGATAACAGTGATGGCGTTAACATATTTTTTACTATGCAGGAGCTAAAGCGGGCAATAAGACAAGGGCATAACACCTCACCTGGGAGAGATGGTCTGGGGTACTGGAGGTATTTAAGCATATGGATGACATGGCAGAGGAAATTTTAGAGCTGATTAATACAGTATGGGAGGAAGGGCTAATTCCGGCTGAGAGGAAGCATGCAGTGGTTATCCCCATTTTAAAACCTGCGAAGGAAGATGAGAGTTCGGGATCCTATAGACCAATAGTCCTTACAGCAGTTATATGCAAAATAATGGTTACAGATAGACTGGTGCATAGGCTAGAGCAGAGAAAGTACTTTTCGGCCATTCAAAACAGGTTTAGGCTGGGTAGGGCAACAATGCATTCAGTTCTGTTATTAGATAAAGAAGTCAAAAGAGCTGTATTAAACAACGAGGTGGTGATTGGTGTGTTCTTGGATATAGAGAAAGCATGTGACATGCTGTGGAAAGATGGGTTAGTAATTAAGTTATCTGAAGCAGGGATTCGAGGGAAGATGTTAAACTGGATCAAAGACTTTTTGAGATCCTGGACCATACAGGTAAAAGTGGGGGAAGTCTTTCAGGCATGGTTAGTGTTGACAATGGGACCCCACAGGGTAGTGTCATTAGCCCCATTTTGTTTAACATAATGGTGAATGATATGTTTGATAAAGTCATCTTTTTGCAGATGACGGAGCAATATGGAAGAGAGGCCGTAACACAGGGTATTTGATGAGGCAGATGCAGAGTGCCTTGGATAAGGTGCAGGGTTGGGCTGATAAGGTGGAATTTAGATTGTGTGGGTTTTCTTTGGGTTCCAGCACATGTCGGGGTCAAGGGTAATGAGGTAGCAGACCGGGTTGCTAAGGCAAGTTTGAGCAGGGATAGTGTAGAGGTGCAGGTGCCACTGGGTAGGATGGAATGCTGCAGCATCATCAGTGAGACTGAATCATCTATGGCAACAAGAATGGGATGCAAACAAAAGCAGGAGAAAGCTGTACAACATTCAACCTGCAGTACAGCTCGGAAAATAAAGTGGTCATGCCTCAGACGGACAAAGTTAAAGTGACAAGACTAAGACTGGGACACTGCAAGCTAGCAAGTGGACTGATGCTCGTGGGGAAGCACATAGACGCCAACTGTGAACACTGTGTAGTCTTGGAATCTATACAACATGTATTAATTCACTGCCCACTCTACACCAAACAAAGGAGGGAATTATTCATAGAATTGTTGCTGGACGGAGGAGAGCAACAATGTTTTTTGACCGCTTCGCTCCAGCACGCTACGCTGGGCAAGCCGTACAAGTGTTGTATGAAATGTGTAACATTCAATGGATTATTGTATTTGCCTTAAGACCATCATCGGTGAACAATAAATGCAAACAAAACGGCAAGTGCAAGCAACATTATTTCGTATCACACTAGTGGGCGAGCGCCACAATTGGATGCCTGTCTATGCAACCCTCAGTGGCTTTAAGTGTGGACTTACCCACTACAGTGCCTGTTAACAGTGCTGTGTCTTTTGTATTTGAGGGAAAAATCTAAAAAAGTAACAATGTTCAGTATGTGACACAGTGACACGCATGTTAAAGAACATTCCTGGATGCTAAGGTATTTTTCCCAGGGAGAAGAAGTAAAGAAATGTATTTGGCTCCCAGGATTAAACCCTGACTTCTTCCTCAGGTGGGGAAGCTTCTCCTGGACCAACAAACAAGAAGAAGTTCAGAGTAAGTTAACCTGAACATCTTGTCTTTGACCTTCAGTGGTTTAACTTCTCACCTTGCTGCAGTGATGTACAGGTGAACTCCAGGACCCTGTGACATCACAGGTGGGTGTGGTCACAGGTGCAACAAAGCACATTTTGAAACTCTGCTGTTGGTTTACTGAAAGTTTGATCTGAGACTGTCGACCGTGACGACAATATGCTCCACTAAATAATCTGACTAGAAAAAGAAGTTTACTTTAATTTGACCTTTTAGAGAAAATAATTACCAGTGGAGGTATAACTTTCTCTTTTTCCCTCCACACAACTAAAAGAGCTGACAGACGTGTAAAGGTCACCTGAGGTCGTCGTGTCCTCAGCAGCACATTTGACACTTTAATACAAACACACCTGTCGTCATGAACAAACTGCAGTCTGTGTTTTATTAAAGCGTCTCTTTTATCAACAGACGCTGGTGATTCTTCTTTCTGTGAATGAAGTAGTTAAAACTAGCTCCACCTCCATCAATGACAACATTAAAGTACCGCTTACATATTAATATATCAATAAAAATGATCAATAGTATAATAGTAAAACACTGACAGGAGCCACTCTGCATCAGTACTCTTACTTTTGATACTTAAAGCACATTTTGTGTACTTATACTTGGACGCAGGACAGAACAGTTGTCCACAGAGTCCAAAATCATTAACAGTTCACTTCATCATGTGTTCATCAGTTCATATTGTTGTCTGAATGTCTGCTGACAGTTGGAGAACTCAGCACTGACCTTTGGCTGGTAGGAGTGGCACGACTCCGGCCGCCGCTGCACCTTCTCGGATTTCATCCTGGTGCACTTCACCGTAACGTTATGTTCACTGCCATTAAGGAAAACAGACCACTCGCTGCTGAAGACCAGTGTTTCAACATGTTTATAATAGTTCCAATATTATACCTGAGTTTTGGTGCTGATACCAAAATTACTTTTTAAAAACCCGAATCCAAGAAATATAAGCAGTTTGACTGACAAAAGACAAAGTTCCCAAAAGTTATTACTTTTACACTGAGAGGAGGAGCAACAGTAAAAGAGGAAAGCTGCAACATCACATTTCCTCAAATGAAAGTGAAAGTGTGTCTGAGTGACAGCAGAGCTGCAGTCGAGACGAGTCTCTCTGTTTCTCTCTAAAGAAACTTTCTACTGAATCCATCAGGTTTTTCTCAACAAAACAGCAGAATCTCTGCCAAACCCTGGTGAGTACACGGCCCTACAAAGCCAAAATGCACTGACTCAGCATTTGGTCAAAGTTCAGTTCAAACCAGAATCTGACTGTTTTACATCTGTTTTACCAGATAAAAGATATGATGTCATAGAAATGTGTTAATGTTGTTGGTTGAAAAACAGTAAATATTATCAGCTGTACTTGTTTGGCAGAGACTCTGCTGTGTTGTTAAGTCAGCTTAACTTTTCTTTTCCTGAGAAACAGACTTGTCTCGACTGCAGGTCTGCTGACACTCAGACTAAAGTTTA
Organism: Lepomis macrochirus; assembly: GCA_024633595.2. Classification (NCBI taxonomy): domain Eukaryota; kingdom Metazoa; phylum Chordata; class Actinopteri; order Centrarchiformes; family Centrarchidae; genus Lepomis; species Lepomis macrochirus. Next base: position 3,932,159 of record JALXJV020000008.1, read on the forward strand.
GTTTCATTTTGATCATGTGACTAAACTGTCGTCCTTTCCCAGTGCTGCTCCACCTCTTTCTGCTCTACAGATGAGGTTTTGTTGCCCTTCAGGTTTGACCTGGTTAATTTAGTTCTTTGGTACAAGATGAATTTACTTGGAGCAAACCATTGAAGGCTTGTAAGGGCACCTTGTGGTTACTTGAAGACTTTTACAGAGTTTATATTTCTTATTTTTGAGTCTGAAGCTCTAACAGTTAAACAGAACAAAAGAGGTCAATCCAACACATGTAAGAACAAACTGTATCTATGGCTCAGTGGGCTACAACACTCCCGTTACAGTCTTTCATCAAGCCCACAACATCAAGTCAATGTTTAACTTCACTTTTCAACCTTTTCACATCACATGTAACCTACAGAATGAGTTTCCATAAAGGACACAATGACTCTTTGGTCAAAGTTTAAAATACGTCAAGTATCTTCAACCAAATCCAGTTGGCCTTGATATTAACTTTCCATTTTTTCCGCACTTCTTGTCCTCAGAGTGTGGATATGTCTGCTGCCAGCTGTCTGCTGACTGAAGATCAGTTTCTGTGCTCCATCTGTCTGGATGTGTTCACTGATCCAGTCACCATACCATGTGGACACAACTTCTGTAAAACCTGCATCACTGAACACTGGAATATTAATGTCCTGTATCAGTGTCCCAACTGTAAAGAGGTTTTCAAGACAAAACCTGAGCTGCGGGTCAACACTTTCATCTCTGAGATGGCTGCTCAGTTCAGACAGTCAGCTCAACAGAAAGCCAGCAGCAGCAGCTCAGAGCAACAAGCTGCCAAACCAGGAGAAGTTCCCTGTGACTTCTGCACTGGAACCAAACTGAAGGCCCTGAAGTCCTGCCTGGTGTGTCTGGCCTCCTACTGTGAGACTCACCTGGAGCCTCATCTGCAAATGGCAGGCCTGAAAAGACATCAGCTGATCGACCCTGTGGAGAACCTGGAAGGCAGGATGTGTACGAAGCATGATAAACTGCTGGAGCTGTTCTGTAAGACCGACCAGATGTGTGTCTGCATGCTCTGCACTGTTTTAGACCACAAGACACATGATGTTGTTCCTCTGAAAGAAGAATATGAAGGAAAGAAGGCCGAGCTGGGGAAGACAGAGGCTGAAACTCAGCAGATGATCCAGAAGAGACGACTGAAGATTCAGGAGATCAAACGCTCAGTGGAGCTCAGTAAGGAAGATGCAGACAGAGAGATATCAGGTGGTGTTCAGGTCTTCACCGCTCTGAAGGAGTCTGTTGAGAGAAGCCAGGCCGAGCTCATCGACACGATCAAAGAGAAGCAGAGAGAGACAGAGAAACAGGCTGAAGGCTTCATCAAAGAGCTGGAACAGGAAATCTGAGCTGAAGAAGAGAAGCTCTGAGGTGGAGCAGCTCTCACGCTCTGAAGACCACCTCCACCTCCTCCAAAGCCTCCCTTCCCTGAACGCTGCTCCACCCACCAAGGACTGGACAGAAGTCAGCGTCCGTCCACCTTCATATGAGGGGACTGTGAGGAGAGCTGTGAATCAGCTGGAGGAGACGCTCAGTAAACAGATGAAGAAGCTGCTTGAGGCCGAGCTGAAGAGGGTCCAGCAGTATGCAGTGGATGTGACGCTCGATGCTGATACAGCAAATCTCTGGTTAATCCTGTCTGATGATGGAAAACAAGTTAACTGTGGAGATGTATGGAAGAATCTCCCAGACAATCCAGAGAGATTTTCTCCTTGTCCCTGTGTCTTAGCAAAGCAGAGTTTCTCTTCAGGAAGATTTTACTACGAGGTTCAGGTTAAAGGGAAGACTGACTGGGATTTAGGAGTGGCCAGAGAGTCGATCAACAGGAAGGGAAGCATCACAGCGAGTCCCCAGAAAGGTTACTGGACGATATGGTTGAGGAATGAAAATGAGTACAAAGCTCTTGCAGACCCTCGAGTCTGTCTCTCTCTGAAGTCTCAGCCTGAGAAGGTGGGGGTGTTTGTGGATTATGAGGAGGGTCTGGTCTCCTTTTATGACGTTGATGCTGCAGCTCTTATCTACTCCTTTACTGGCTGCTGCTTCACTGAGAAACTCTACCCATGCTTTAGTCCTTGTAATAACAATGGTGGTAAAAACTCTGCCCCTCTGATCATCTCTCCTGTCAATCACACTGAGTAGAACAAACATTTGATTTTCTACATTTAATGTAATAAAATTATATTTGATGCTGATGAACAATGTTGTGTTTAGATTCTGATGTTTTTTTTCTGTAAATGTCTTTCTTTAATGTGTCACGTTGCTACTTACTACTACAACACACCAATTTTACAGCTCTGATTGATTTTTCTAACCTTACCTGCCTTCAACACTGTTTAATCATCAGATCAGAACAATATCCTCAGAAATAAGAAACATTTGCACATTCCTTAATGTCTCGTAGCCAAATTCTAAACTTTTTGTTGGCTTATCATTGCTTCTCAAAGAAGTGTTGCATACTGGCACAAATTACTGAAGGGCATTTTATAAATGAGAGTCTGCAGTGAAAGCGTTTTGTTTTTCTTTCTAAAACCATTTAAGCACAACTGATTTTCGCCTCAAAATGCAAAAGACAAATCCATGGATGATCAGATTATTTTGTCACCCTATGCATGCCACACACCTCCTTGAAGCTAAGAGGCTCAGCTAGCATCTCAAACCACCATTTGTATAACCGAAAGCGCGGGCTCTCTTTGGCGCGGGTAGGCCGAGCCAATTACAGGCAATTGTGCCAATGTCTGGCACTTTGTGTAGCCAATAAAATTCAGAAAATAACGATATCCGGCTTTAAGTAGGAAGTTCATGATCTACCAGCAAAAAAAAACAACGCATCTGCGTCGAGCTACCAGCTAATACTGAGCGATGAAGCAGCAGCTTCCTGGCGCCAAGGAGCGGGGCTGTTTGAGAAAAAATACTTTAACACATACACTTAGAAAAACCTGTGTAAAATAGTTATTTGTATTTGGTAGTGGTATGAAATTTAAACTTGGCCTAGGTATCCTATATGCCATGGCCCTACAGTGTTTTCAAGCTAATAAGTCCCAGCTATAGTTGTCTGCATGCTTTTTTAAGTGAAAAACGAAAAATATATTAGTTTTAGTGTATTTAAACTAGTATTAATCAATTCCAGTATTAATACAATCAGAATGATTGTAAGTGCAATCAATTGCACTTACAATCATTCTGAATTTTGGGATAGACACTCCAGAGTGTTATCTTTCAGAGGAGCTCAAAACCATGCATATACTCCCAATGGTCCAAGAACTACATTCAATTTACTGTGGATTTGCCTTGAATAGGCGTTTTACGTGAATTTTACAGGAATGGTATTAAGCTCCTTTTCAGACACTTTGCTGTGCTCTCTGATCAAACGCGGTTACCACCATATATTTTTGCTGAATCATAAGAAATGCTACTTCTACAAAGTGAGATAAATTATTGATGACTCTAAACGTTCATAAAACATATACTTTGTTTCATTTATCACCATTGATAAACACCACAAAGGATATTAAAGCATTTCAAAGCAGTTTTTGGAGGTTCATGCAATTCTCGGCAGGCATGCAAGATTCTGCATAACACGGGCTGTCTTTTTCCTGCTGTATGGGGTCAGCAGACTCGTTTATCGACGTGTGGATGAAGTAGACCTTACAGGCATTTGAGATTCAGAGTTCAGGTTTATATGTGTGGATGAAGCAGCTGGAGTTTTGGAACCATGTTCTATTGTCCATTTTAGAACGTTTTGATATGTGCACTGCCGACAGGAATCTCCTGCTAACTCAGTCATCTCATGCATGTACGTGCAAGTGCATTGGCAGGGGGGAAGCAGGGGGGTTTCCTCACAGAGCCACACTTTGAATTTTATTTTAGCTTTTATATGTTTTCAACTAATGAACTGTAAATGTATATTTTTATGATTCCTCACTGAAATGTGAATTAAATTAAATTAATTTAATTTTGTAATTTATATCATAATTCTATTTGGGGGGGAATAAAAGACTTTTGGGGGGCATTGCCTCCTAATGCATAATGCATAACGAATAATATCATAAAAGCGTTCATGTTCAAGATCATGTTTGGGTAAAAAACTAAAAGCAGGATAATAACCAGGATTTTAAAGGTTTTTAAAGATGTAATTGCATTGAGATATGTGCTTTGATACGACAGTATGAATGAGGAAATGAAACCAATGAGACAGCCACATCAGGCTCTGCAGGAGGGGAGGAGTTAGAGAGAAACTGACGGTTTCCCTCATCTCAGGCTTAACATACTCAGAATTTTCACTAATCCCGATTTCTGAAATGGGGCCCAGGTGTGTCTCATGTCCCTGTTAATAAGTTTCTCTGGTCTTTAATATTGTGGGGCCAATAAATGTGACAAAAAAACTGCCAGGGGTGGGAGTATTCAGATCCTTTACAAAAGTAAACCATGTGAAAAAAAATACTCAGTACATGTAAAAGTCCTGCAAAATCTACTAAGAAAAGAATATGAAAAGTTAAAGTACTCATAGTGCAGTAAAATGTTCCTGTCAGTGTTTCACTGTTATATCTGATGTTTCTGGATTAATATTACTGCTGCATTAATGTATATGTATGTATACTTCCATGGTAGAAAGAGGAAGAAAGATGAAGTCTGAACTCATCTTGTTCCAAAGCTGTGTCAAAGTATTTCACAAGGAGGCAATAAAACCTCACTTCCAGAGCTGCACTGAGAGGAGGAGCAAGAGTGAAAGAGGAGAGCTGCAACGTCACATTTCCTCAAATGAAAGTGAAAGTGTGTCTGAGTGACAGCAGAGCTGCAGTCGAGACGAGTCTCTCTGTTTCTCTCTAAAGAAACTTTCAACTGAATCCATCAGGTTTTTCTCAACAAACCAGCAGAATCTCTGCCAAACCCTGGTGAGTACACGGCCCTACAAAGCCAAAATGCACTGACTCAGTATTTGGTCAAAGTTCAGTTCAAAGCAGAATCTGACTGTTTGACATCTGTTTGTACCAGATAAAAAGATATGATGTCATAGATTTGTGTTAATGTTGTTTGATGAAAAACAGTAAATATAATCAGCTGTACTTGTTTGGCAGAGACTCTGCTGTGCTGTTAAGTCAGCTTAACTTTCTTTTCCTAAGAAACAGACTTGTCTCGACTGCAGGTCTGCTGACACTCAGACTAAAGTTTAGTTTCATTTTGATCATGTGACACTGAAACTGTCGTGCTTTCCCAGTGATGCTCCACCTTTTTCTGCTCTGCAGGTGAGGATTTGCTGCCCTTCAGGTTTGACCTGATTAATTTAGTTCTTTTGGTACAAGATGAATTTATTTGGAGCAAAGCATTGAAGACTTGTAAGGGCACCTTGTTGTTACTGAAGGCTTTTTACAGAGTTTTTAGTTCTTATTTTTAAGTCTACAGCTCTAACAGTTAAACAGAACGAAAAGAGGTCAATCCAACACATGTAAGAACAAACTGTATCTATGGCTCAGTGGGCTACAACACTCCCTTTACAGTCTCTCCTCAAGCCCAAAACATCAAGTCAATGTTAAACTTCACTTTTCCACCTTTTCACATCACATGTAACCTACAGAATGAGCTGCCACAAAGGACACAGTTACTCTTTGGTCAGAGTTTAAGATACTTCAAGTATCTTCAAAAAAGTCCTGTTCTCCTTGATTTTAACTGTCCAGATTTGTTTCTCCAACAGAGTGTGGATATGTCTGCTGCCAGCTGTCTGCTGACTGAAGATCAGTTTCTGTGCTCCATCTGTCTGGATGTGTTCACTGATCCAGTCAGCACACCATGTGGACACAACTTCTGTAAAACCTGCATCACTGAACACTGGAATATTAATGTCCCGTGTCAGTGTCCCAACTGTAAAAAGGTTTTCAACACAAAACCTGAGCTGCAGGTCAACACTTTCATCTCTGAGATGGCTGCTCAGTTCAGACAGTCAGCTCAACAGAAAGCCAGCAGCAGCAGCTCAGAGCAACAAGCTGCCAAACCAGGAGAAGTTCCCTGTGACGTCTGCACTGGAACCAAACTGAAGGCCCTGAAGTCCTGCCTGGTGTGTCTGGTCTCCTACTGTGAGACTCACCTGGAGCCTCATCTGACAGCTTCAGGCCTGAAACGACATCAGCTGATCGACCCTGTGGAGAACCTGGAAGGCAGGATGTGTACGAAGCATGATAAACTGCTGGAGCTGTTCTGTAAGACCGACCAGATGTGTGTCTGCATGCTCTGCACTGTTTTAGACCACAAGACACATGATGTTGTTCCTCTGAAAGAAGAATATGAAGGAAAGAAGGCCGAGCTGGGGAAGACAGAGGCTGAAACTCAGCAGATGATCCAGAAGAGACGACTGAAGATTCAGGAGATCAAACGCTCAGTGGAGCTCAGTAAGGAAGCTGCAGACAGAGAGATAGCAGGTGGTGTTCAGGTCTTCACCGCTCTGAAGGAGTCTGTTGAGAGAAGCCAGGCCGAGCTCATCGACACACGATCAAAGAGAAGCAGAGAGAGACAGAGAAACAGGCTGAAGGCTTCATCAAAGAGCTGGAACAGGAAATCTCTGAGCTGAAGAAGAGAAGCTCTGAGGTGGAGCAGCTCTCACGCTCTGAAGACCACCTCCACCTCCTCCAAAGCCTCCCTTCCCTGAACGCTGCTTCGCCCACCAAGGACTGGACAGAAGTCAGCGTCCGTCCACCTTCATATGAGGGGACTGTGAGGAGAGCTGTGAATCAGCTGGAGGAGACGCTCAGTAAACAGATGAAGAAGCTGCTCGCTGAGGCCGAGCTGAAGAGGGTCCAGCAGTATGCAGTGGATGTGACACTCGATCCTGATACAGCAAATCCCTACCTCATCCTGTCTGATGATGGAAAACAAGTTAACTGTGGTGATGTAAAGAAGAATCTCCCAGACAATCCAGAGAGATTTGATTATTGTGTTAATGTCTTAGCAAAGCAGAGTTGCTCTTCAGGAAGATTTTACTACGAGGTTCAGGTTAAAGGGAAGACTGACTGGGATTTAGGAGTGGCCAGAGAGTCGATCAACAGGAAGGGACAAATAACACTGAGTCCTCAGGATGGTTTCTGGACGATATGGTTGAGGAATGAAAATGAGTATGAAGCTCTTGCTGGCCCCCCAGTCCGTCTCTCTCTGAAGTCTCAGCCTGAGAAGGTGGGGGTGTTTGTGGATTATGAGGAGGGTCTGGTCTCCTTTTATGACGTTGATGCTGCAGCTCTTATCTACTCCTTTACTGGCTGCTGCTTCACTGAGAAACTCTACCCATACTTTAGTCCTTATCTTAACAATGGTGGTAAAAACTCTGCCCCTCTGATCATCTCTCCTGTCAATCACACTGAGTAGAACAAACATTTGATTTTCTACATTTAATGTAATAAATGTATATTTGATGCTGATGTTTTTTTTCAGATTCTGATCAATGTGGGGTTTTTTTGTAAATGTTTTTTCTTTGATGTGTCAAGTTGCTACAACACACCAATTTTACTGCTCTGATTAATTTGATCTAATTTATTCTAATAACTGCACCTGCCTTCAACACTGTTAAATCATCAGAAAACAATGTCCTCAGAAAAAAAGAAGCATTTACACGTTCCTTAAATGTCTGGGTGCCAAATTCTAAACTTTTTATTGTCTGATCATTGTTTCTATAAGAAGTGTTGCATACTGGCACAAATTACTGAAGAGCAGTTTATAAATGAGACAAAAGTCTTTTTTCTTTTTAAATAAAAAAAGACTTTTCTAATGTGTCTCATTAAGTTATTTTGTGTTTGACTGGTATCAAAGCTGAAAAACAGCTGATGGTGTTTCTAATGACACCAAATCATGTGATCAAAAACACCATCAGCTGTTCTCAGACGTGACTCGAGCTGACGAGCTCCAATCCCCCATCACATCTGAGACAGTCTGCAGTGGAAGATAATGTGGTGTTATTTAAGGTCTCCTGCTCCTGGAAGGTTTTTAGGTGTGTGCCATTTAATTATTCTAAAATTCAGGTGGTTTTCAGAGCATGGGGCCATATAAGGGGGAAAAGTTAGGAACATTCCAAGGGTCCCTGACTGACAGGGGCCTCAAAAAATATAACTAATATCAAATTATATTATACATTATATAAACCATCATTATTGAGCATAAATATATTTCAAATATAATAATAAAATCAATGATCTCTTTGTTTAAGTTAAAGTTCAGTTAAAAATCCCCATTGACCAAACGTCCACATTGACAGACCACCCCCCTGTATCTGCATGAAATGGTTTGGTCCTGCCTCAGCGCGATGATCAGTGAAGCAGTAGATGCTCCAGAAACACAGTGATCACAATGTTGCCTAGTGAATCAAATCTGGTTTTCAAAAAAAGGAAAGAGAGAGAGAGGAAAGACAAAGGACAGGATGTCAATCTGTAACCCAGTTTTTCACCAAGAAAGGTGGCAGCCTTTAGTCTGTGAACAGTGAAACAAGCTAGCTGGTGTTAGCCTACATTTCATCAACATTTAATCAGTGCAGGGAAACGTTTAGCAAGATATTCATATTAAATCCTCCTCCCTGCCCCTTTTAGCAGACTAACAACAGATGAGTCAGCAGCAGCCCAGTCTGCCCATAACTGTAGGCTCCCTGTCCCAGTGAAGAAGGTGAGCAGCACTGTGTTAATGAGTTAGCATCATTCAGAGAGGCTGTGGGGATTTCTCTGTTTACCAGAAAACACTGAATAGAACAATCATTTTAATTTTATATTTTTAATGTAATAAATGTATGTTTGTTGCGGATATACTCTGTATACATAGTGATTTTTCTTTCTGATCAATGTGTTTTTTTCTGGAAATATTTTTCTTTGGTGTGTCACGTTGCTAGAAATAAGAAGCATTTACACTTTTCTTAAATGTCTGGCTGCCAAATTCTAAACTGTTTATTGTCTGATCATTGTTTCTATAAGAAGTGTTGCATACTGGCACAAATTACTGAAGAGCAGTTTATAAATGAGACCAATGTCTTTTGTTTTCTCTATTTTTTCTTTTCAAATTTACAAAAGCAAAATAATTTTTTTAATGTGTCTGATCAAGTTATTTTGTTTTTGATTGATATCAAAGCTGAAAAACAGCTGATGGTGTTTCTAATGACACCAAATCATGTGATTAAAAACACCATCAGCTGTTCTCAGACGTGAGTCGAGCTGACGAGCTCCAATCCCCCATCACATCTGAGACAGTCTGCAGTGGAAGATAATGTGGTGATATTTAAGGTTTGAGTTGTGTTTGAGCAGCTGATATGAACACTAAACCAGAGCTACTAGTTTGTAGAGAATAAGTGACACCTGAGGACGCCCTCTAGTGGAGTTCATAACAAACTGTAGCCTGTGGCCACATGAGGACGTGCTCTGAATAAATAAGTACACAGTGATGCTGCAGCAGATTACATGACTGCAGGAGCTCAATGAAACCTAAGTCTAACTGGTACAAATACTCTGTTTTACGTCACTGATGAGCTTTTTATGTGTTTTGTAGTTTTTTTATTCTCATTCTAAAATCTCCAACTTTACATTGACTTAAGTATTGTACTGTATGTGTAAAAAGGAAGAATCAAAGACAATCCCATTAGTCTCCTGCTGTGGCCCAATCAGAAGGATTCTGAGGCAGGCAGGAAGTAACTAAGTACATTTACTGACATATCAAAGTACAAAAATCAGGTTGCAATACTTTAGATTTTTCCACCACTACATCTAAGAGGAAATATTGTACTTTTTACTGCTCTACATCTGTCTGTCATAGGCTACTGCTACATAGGGTTTGTATTAGCCTGTCAAGCCCAGGCTAATACAAACCCATTCTCATTCAGAGATATACTTCACGTTACTGCAATACTAGTATTAGTTACAATAACGCAGCTCCACAGTTAATATTATAGGAACAGTCAGTCTGTCATATCAGCTACTTAGCTGTGAACAGTGCAAAACCGTTATAACCACACACTTGAGATGAAACTGGACTAACTGAAAACATGTCTTGTATTGTAGATTCCTTGCCACCCTTTGCTTTTTTGATAGCGCTGCAAACCCTTGGTGTTCTCTCTGTGAGCTTCATGAGGTAGTCACCTGAAATGGTTTTCACTTCACAGGAGTTCCTTGTCAGGGTTAATTAGTGGAATTTTTTCCCTTATTAATGGGGTTGGGACCATCAGTGGTGTTGTGCAGAAGTCAAGTTGATACACAGCCTACAGCCCTATTGGACAACTGTTAGAAATCATATTATGGCAAGAACCAATCAGCTAAGTAAAGAGAAACGAGTGGCCAATATTACTTTAAATGAAGGTCAGTCAGTCTGGAAAATTGCAAAAACTTTGAATGTGTCCCCAAGTGCAGTCGCAAAAACCATCAAGCGCTACAATGAAACTGGCTCGCATGAGGACCGCTCCAGGAAAGGAAGACCAATTGTAGCACACAGGAAGGATTATGGGTAGGGCCATGATCTGATTGGTTGGTTAATTCTGTTCGGCTGCTAGAGCAAAAGTGAGGTGTTTAAAATGAGACTCAGAGACCAAGGATTAGATGTAAGGTAAGGTCGTCTTCTTATATTTGAAGATATGTATGGGATTGTTGGGACGGGGACTTTTCCCTGAAAAAGTTCGAAGCCTACTTGGTATGGCGAAGTGTGATGTGGTTTCACTGCTGCGCACAACATGTTCAACTACCACTCGCTGAACACTGGGTGGGTTAAGGTCGAGTGTGGGCTGAAAGGTGCCATTTGCTGTAGCAGGTGGAGTTGGCAGTGGAGTGAAATCGATCAGGTTTTTGTTTAGGGTCGAGGAAGTGCAAGGTTGCAGTGGATCAAGAGGTGATTCAAGGGCTGAAGGTTCATTAGAGTTCGCAGGATGTGGGCTTGGGGAAGTCAATAGGTCACCCTCTGTGAGTGGTTCTGTTTGGGGGAGCGAAGTCTGCTCAAAGGAGGAGTCCTGACAATCATGCAAAGGAATGGTGGATGAAGCAAGACTTGCCAATTCCTCTTTCAGCATTTTTTCCAGTGAATTTCCACTCAATTTTGCAATTTCCTGCAGCTGGGTCATATATGCTCTAGTGGCAATGTTCTGAGCATTTAATGCATAAACACTTGCCAAGCTCTGTATTTCATAACTGGTACCTGGTTGAACAGAACTTTCAAGCTTGAGTGGCAGCAAGGGCTCTAATGTTAGCATGGCGGTGCCATATGTGAACTCTACTATCACGTGGTGATGGAAGTCTGACTCTGGGGCATCTATGCGGAAGTGGCGGTAAATTGAACCATGTTTTTCAAGGCAAGTGGATACTACTTCATCAATATCTGTGTCTTGTTATCCCACTAACAACTACAGAATTGGGGATTTTAATCGATTCACGTGTTACTATATCCATATTGCCGGACTTGGTCTAAGATACCTGGCTTTAGAATGTTGGAGGCAACCAATTATAGGAAATTGGACCAATAATGTCTCAGTTAAACACTCAGTATTGCTCCTGGCTGGCTCGCTACAACTGTAGCACACAGGAAAGATTATGGGTAGGGCCGTGATCTGATTGGTTGGTTAAGTCGGTTGGTTCGGCTGCTGGAGCAAAAGTGAGGTGTTTAAAATGAGACTCAGAGACCAAGGATTAGATGTAAGGTAATGCCGGCTTCTTATATTTGAAGATATGTATAAAAAAATATTGGTTGGTACCAAAAACAAAAAATTACAATAAAACAATTATTGAACAAGGTGATTATTGATTATACAATCAGGCTATGACATCAGCATAAAATGCTTACTTTCCACACTTAAAGTGAGTATTTCACCCTTTGAAGTAGTTCTATAATTAAATTCCCGGGTGCACCCTTTAAACCTGAATTTCTGTTAATAACACCGCATTCAAGTTTTTTCAGATCCAGTTCAATAGTACAATCGAGTAGAATTCACACAGTACAACAGTAACCCTTAACTGCAGGAATGATTCCTACTACTCAGTCCCAAGGTGTGAACAGTTTAAGTGAGTCCAAACAAAAAAATGGATGTGTCAAAGGTAAGTCAGAGTTCAGAGTTCTATAGGGTTGGTGTATGTATGTGTGTGGGGGAAGGAGTGTGAAGGTGAGTGAAGGGGAGTGATGTGTCCCTCCGTATCGAGGCTTTGAAGCGTGTCGAGTAATCCAGGATGATTTCTGTGAAGCGCGTATCGATGTTTGTATCGGTGACGTATGCGGTGACGTTTAAAGCTTCGCGAGCACGCTGTACCACGTGACTGCTTCAGGAAGTGGATCGCGGTTTGGCGGTCTATTTGAAATATAAGGGCCAATGCAATGGATTCCCCCTCACACGAGTTTGTTAGCGATCTATTCAAGCTTCTTTTTTTTGCGATGGAACCAGCAAGAAAAAGGAGATTTTCCCCTGTCTGAGAACACTTTGAGCTGATCTCACCAAATAAGGTATTTACATTGTAATAATAACTAGTGTAATATAAATAAATGCGGCAACACAACGTATCCCTTGTTCTAATTTCTGGTATTTTAAAAGGTTTAGTGTCTGTTGTGTTCCAAAGAACTTGGATACAACAATAACGCCTCATCTATGGTGAGGCATTATAGAGCCCTGCACGAAAACAAGTACACCAACCAAGGTGGACCAGGCTCAGGTAAGCCATTTTAGGATGCAATGATAAGACAGCATACCAACATAAAATGACATGGTACATTTGTGTTAGATAACATTAACTGATACTGTAAATAATTAATTAATCTAATTAATGGATTTTTTTGTCATCAGGAGAGAAGAAGGATGTGGATGAGGCCTTTGTCAATATGGTGATTGAGGATTCCCAGCCTTTCACTATTGTGGAGGACAAAGGGTTCAGAAAGCTTGTTAAAGCTTTGAACCCTATGTTCTCCCCACAAGGTGAAGTAAAGGTGAAGTTCTTTATTTCATTGCAATATTCTAAATGACACTTTTGTGCTGCTGCAGTGACACTTGCATTAATCACTTTTTGATTGCTAATTTTACAGGAGAGGCTGACACAGGTGCAGGAGCAAATGGGCCAGCCAGCACTGAAGCTAGTTCAAGAAGTGGATCCACGTTGGAACAGCACATACCATATGCTCCAACGTGGTTATGACCTCAGGGAACCTGTAGGAGCAGCTTTGCCAGGCCTTCGCACTGACGTTGCCCCACTGTCATCAGAACAGTACAATATTATTGCAGAATGTCTAAAAGTGCTGTCCCCATTTAATGATGCCACGGTTAAGCTGTCAGAGGAGAAGAGAGTATCCGGATCAAAAGTCATTCCTCTTTTATCAACGCTACACCACACACTGGAGGAGGAAATGGGAATTCTCCAAACTCCAGAGAGCAAAGCTGAGAGTCTGAAGAGACAGTTACGGGAGAAGCTATTCACATTGCAATCAATGAGCATCATGTCACTGGCGACACTGCTTGATCCCAGGTTTAAAAAGAAAGGCTTCTTTAGCCCCAATAAAGCAGCAGAGGCCGAGAAGAGGCTCACTGCTGAATGTGCTGCTGTTATTCGAAACAGCCCGTCCTCCTCCTCGTCCTGCTCACAACCACACACACATCAGAAGCTTCTCAGCCTGTGACTCAAGGTAACAGATACTGGATACATTCTAATTGTCTTATTGTATTTAGTCACTTACAGCCTGTCTGTCTGTCTTAGGTAGCAAACTGTGGCATCGTTTGGACCCCACAGTCCTGCAGACTAGGACTCAAAATGTCACTGCAGATGCAACAGTGGAGGTCCAGACGTACTTGGGTGAACCAAACATCACCAGAGTGGAGAACCCGCTGGAATATTGGGAAAGACAGAAAAAAAGTATATCTCAACTTATTGTTTTTCTCTGTACCCCTGCTTCATCTGTGCCCTGTGAAAGGGTATTTTCTAAAGCAGCTGAATAATCTCAAATGAAAAGAAACCGCCTGAAGCCGAGCACTGTGGAGAAGTTATTTTTAAATAAAAATGAATAAAATGCTGACTGTGTCAGCACAGTAAAAAAATAAGTAGCACAAGCACATTCACATGACAGCGCTCTCCCTTGTTTCCACTTTTCAGACACCATATAAAATTTATGTAGAAGTATCACAAACATCATTGATTAATTCATTCAATGCTTCAGACACCAAAGCCATAGTGTCATTATAATCACACTGCACGTTGTACATTTATTGTCCACTTGATGGCACAATAGAGCAAATGAAGCACCATGAAGCTTCGGTACATGAGTGAACCAATATGATGGAACGCTTCAATGCTTTATGAAGCTTCATCTCGCCATCACTGGTGAAGGGGTTTTGTGTTGTAATGGGGCCTACCACACCGCAAAGTGCAGTAGTACCGGGACAGGTCGAGTGATCCTGAAGAGGGAATGGCTCCCACAATCATTCAAGAAGGACGACTCGCCATCAATTTTCATCCGCAGATCCAATCCAGACAATGGAAGAAGAAACACGCACACACACAAAGACCTGACCTGTCAACAGACAGGGTCAGAGAAATATTCACTGCTTAAGTCTCATGCAATAATATACACTACATGAAATTCACAATACACAATGATATACTGTACATACTGTGGGTGTTTACTTTCTGTGCCTCTCTCTCAATATTTAGCATATAAACATAAATAACGTGGTTGCACAACCAGATGAGCTGCACAAATTAGCTGCACATTAGAACAAATAAAGTTTTGATGCAAGTGCAAAATAAAGTAAGTTGAATTTACACATTGAACAACACAGTAAACCAGCTCGTTCAACTAAAAATGTAGCTCCATATTCACTAAGTGCACATAAATAATATAAGATGCATAGCAAGCGAAATTCTTAAGTTGAAAATGATTTCACCAGAGCGGCTGGACACACACACCCAAAATGGTGGCGCCCAGTAAAGCCACAAGGTCTTCTAAAACCGAAACATACGAGACCGTATGCAACTTTCAGTACTTTCTCTCAGTGCAAAATAAATTAGCTTTCTCAGTAATGTGATAAAGAATGAACAAAAAAAGTTTTAAATGAATTACCTCGCTCTTGAACCAGCAAAGACTGTGCGTCGCGGGAAATCCTACGGACATCAAAGCTACCGACGCTGCTACTAGTAGTTGTCTCAAACACTATATCTAAAGACTGAATTTACAACTAAATTCTTACAGCAGTTAGCTACCACATTTGTAGTGTTGAAGTTAGGCTCAGAGTAGTCCGTTTTTAGCTGTATTTTCTCCAGGTTTCTCCGTTTTTAGCTGTATTTTCTCCAGGTTTCTCCGTTTTTTCACAATTTTCAGCCTCCACAGCAGCGCAGCAGCGGAAAGACAAACTTTCGCTCGCTCCCAGAGACGCGGGAGCAGGTGGGCGGGCCTACCTGCTGTCAGCTGATTGGCCAAACTAACCTGTCGTCTATTCTGCCCTGGTAACTGAATTTTAACCCTTTAAAATCCTTAGATAATCTCTCAAGTTACATTTCAAGAATAAAATCACTCTCATACAGATTTTTATAGGCTTTTCCTATTTTTAAACCTAGATTATTTCATCTGTGTTACACAAGAGTCACCTCTGCTGCTGAGGATAAGTTAATCCGAGTAACCAGCCTCAGAAATCGCAGGTTAACAGCAGCTCAGATTAGAGACCAGCTGAATGCCACACAGAGTTCTAGCAGCAGACACATCTCTATAACAACTGTTAAGAGGAGACTGCATGAATCAGGCCTTCATGGTCAAGTAGCTGCTAGGAAACCACTGCTAAGGAGAGGCAACAAGCAGAAGAGATTTGTTTGGTCCAAGAAACACAAGGAATGGACATTTGACCAGTGGAAATCAGTGCTTTGGTCTGACAAGTCCAAATTTGAGATCTTTGGTTCAAACCGCCATGTCTTTGTGCGACGCAGAAAAGGGGAACAGATGGATTCTACATGCCTGGTTTCCACCGTGAAGCACGGAGGAGGAGGTGTGATGGTGTGGGGGTGCTTTCCTGGTGACACTGTTGGGGATTTATTCAAAATTGAAGGCATACTGAACCAGCATGGCTACCACAGCATCCTGCAGCGACATGCCATCCCATCCGGTATGCGTTTAGTTGGACCATCATTAATTTTTCAACAGGACAATGGACCCAAACACACCTCCAGGCTGTGTAAGGGCTATTTGACCAAGAAGGAGAGTGATGGAGTGCTGCGCCAGATGACCTGGCCTCCACAGTCACTGGACCTGAACCCAATCGGGTTGGATTGAGGTGAGATGGACTGCAGAGTGAAGGCAAAAGGGCCAACAAGTGCTAAGCATCTCTGGGAACTCCTTCACAACTGTTGGAAAACCATTTCAGGTGACTACCTCTTGAAGCTCATCAAGAGAATGCCACGAGTGTGCAAAGCAGTAATCAGAGTAAAGAGTGGCTACTTTAAAGAAACTAGAATATAAGACATGTTTTCAGTTATTTCACACTTTTTTAAGTACATAATTCCACATGTGTTCATTCACAGTTTTGATGTCTTCAGTGAGAATCTACAATGTAAATAGTCATGAAAATAAAGGAAACGCATTGAATGAGAAGGAGTGTCCAAACTTTTGGCCTGTGTTGCAGATATATACATGTGCATTATTCTGGATCTGTGCCGTGCAGAAGTAACGCAACCGAAGATAATATTGTGTACATATAAATATATAAACTGACAACATGAAAATATACAACAACAAAGATCAACAATCAACAACAAATATGTGCAACGTGCCAGGTCTGTGCCCGACAGAGACATTTGCATCATTTGCAAGCGGGGAGTGTCAGAAGGGGACCTGGGCCTTGTTAATGAGGCGAGCTGCAGATGGGAACAAACTGTTTTTGCTGTGAGAGGTTTTGGTCCTGATGGACCGCAGCCTCCTGCCAGAGGGAAGAGTCTGAAACCGCTTGGTTCCGGGGTGGGAGGAGTCAGCTGCAATCTTTCCTGCTTGCCTCAGAGTCCTGGAGAAGTACAGGTCCAGAAGTGATGGAAGATTGCAGCCAATCACCATCTCTGCAGAGCGAGTGATACGCTGCAGCCTGCCCTTGTCCCTCGCGGTGGCAGCAGCGTTCCAGATGGTGATGGAGGAGGTGAGGATGGACTCGATGATGGCAATGTAGAAGTGCACCATCATTGTCTTTGGCAGCCTGCCGCAGGAAGTACATCCTCTGCTGGGCCTTGGTGAGGGAGGTGATGTTCAGCTCCCACTTGAAGTCCTGGGAGATGATGGAGCCCAGGAAGCGAAAGGAGTCCACAGTGGTGACTGGGGAGTCACACAGGATGATGGGGGAGGGTGGGGCTCTTTCTGAAGTCTACAACCTTCTCCACTGTTTTCACAGCATTGAGCTCCAGACTGTTCTGGCTGCACCAGGTCAGCAGATGGTCGATCTCCCACCTGTAGGCGGACTCCCCAGCTGACATGAGGTCGGACAACACAAGGTGCTCAAAGGACTTCATTTCCACATATGTCAGGGTGACCTGTTTGAAGTCATTTAGTCCTGTCCCTGTCGGGACAGTGATGATGGTGGAGGCTTTGAAACAGGCTTTGAAACAGGCTGGCACATGGCATGTCTCCAATGAGAGGTTAAAAATGTCTGAGAACACCGGAGACAGATGATCAGCACAGTGCTTCAGGGTGGATGGGCAGACACAGTCCGGCCCAGCTGCTTTGAAGGGTTTCTGCCTCCTCAAGAGCCTGTTGACTTCTCCCTCTGAGATGGAGGGAGAAGGGGAGGGGGTGGAGCTGGCCAACGCCGAGGTGGGTGGACTGGGGCTGAAGCTGAGCAGAGGAGTCACGGGGGATAGTGTCCGATTGACTCTCAAAGCAGCTCGTTTGCCAGGCGAGAGTCGTTGATGGAGTAGGGGGCTTTGGGTTGTATTTTGTGATCTGTCTGAACCCCCTCCAGACAGAGGTGGTGTCATTTGCTGAGAACAAGTTCTCTGCATAAAGTCATTTAGGTTTTTGCACCTCCTTGCTAAACCTGTATCTTAACGCCCTGCACCCGGCTCTGTCCCCACTCCTAAATGTCAGTTCATATTGTTGTCTGAATGTCTGCTGACAGTTGGAGAACTCAGCACTGACCTTTGGGTGGTAGGAGTGGCACGACTCCGGCCGCTGCTGCACCTTCTGGGATTTCATCCTGTTGCACTTCACCGTGGTGTTAGGTTCACTGCCAGTAAGGAAAACAGACCACTTGTTGCCATTGTTTCAACATTTTTATATAGTTCAGATATTATTCCTGAGTTTTGGTGCTAATACCAAAATTACTTTTTAAAAACCTGAATCCAAGGAATATAATCCAGACTGATATGATAAAAAGAAGACAATGTTCCCAAAAGTTATAACTTACTTTTACACTGAGAGGAGGAGCAACTTTGAAAGAGGAGAGCTGCAACGTCACATTTCCTTATATGAAAGTGAAAGTTTGAGTGACAGCGGAGCTGCAGTGGAGACAAGTTTCTCTGTTTCTCTCTAAAGAAACTTTCAACTGAGTCCATCAGGTTTTTCTCAACAAAACAGCAGAATCTCTGCCAAACCCTGGTGAGTACACGGCCCTACAAAGCCAAAATGCACTGACTCAGTATTTGGTCAAAGTTTAGTTCAAACCAGAATCTGACTGTTTTACATCTGTTTTACCAGATAAAAGATATGATGTCATAGAAATGTGTAAATGTTGTTTGTTGAAACACAGTAAATATTATCAGCTGTGCTTGTTTGGCAGAGACTCTGCTGTGCTGTTAAGTCAGCTGAACTTTTAGATTTACAAGAAACAGACTTGTGTCGGCCGCAGGTCTGCTGACACTCAGACTAAAGTTTGGCTTCATTTTGAGGAATGTGAAATTATACATGCTTTTCCAGTGCTGCTCCACCTCTTTCTACTCTGCAGGTGAGGTTTTGTTGCCCTTCAGGTTTGACCTGATTAGTTTTTTTCTTTCGTCAGAAACCAACAAGTTCAATTTGGTTTAGAGCAAAGCACTGAAGGCTTGTGAGGGCAGCTTGTGGTTAGTAGAGACTTTTTACAGATCTTAAATTTATTTTTCTTATACTGGAGTATACTTTATGCTCTAACAGTCAAAAAATGAGACATAAAGGAGGTCAATCCAACACATATAGGAACATACTGTATCTATGTGTCAGTGGGCTACTACGCTCCCTTTACAGTCTCTCTTCAAGCTCACAACAATCCCAACATCAAGTGAATTTTAAACTTCACTTTTCAACGTTTTCACATCACATGTAACCTACAGAATGAGTTGCCACAAAAGACACAGTTACTCTTTGTTCAGAGTTTAAGATACTTCAAGTATCTTCAACCAAGTCCAGTTGCCCCTGCATTCTAATGGTCCATTTTTTCACACTTGTTGTCCTCAGAGTGTGGATATGTCTGCTGCCAGCTGTCTGCTGACTGAAGATCAGTTTCTGTGCTCCATCTGTCTGGATGTGTTCACTGATCCAGTCACCATACCATGTGGACACAACTTCTGTAAAACCTGCATCACTGAACACTGGAATATTAATGTCCCGTGTCAGTGTCCCAACTGTAAAAAGGTTTTCAACACAAAACCTGAGCTGCAGGTCAACACTTTCATCTCTGAGATGGCTGCTCAGTTCAGACAGTCAGCTCAACAGAAAGCCAGCAGCAGCAGCTCAGAGCAACAAGCTGCCAAACCAGGAGAAGTTCCCTGTGACTTCTGCACTGGAACCAAACTGAAGGCCCTGAAGTCCTGCCTGGTGTGTCTGGCCTCCTACTGTGAGACTCACCTGGAGCCTCATCTGCAAATGGCAGGCCTGAAAAGACATCAGCTGATCGACCCTGTGGAGAACCTGGAAGGCAGGATGTGTACGAAGCACTATAAACTGCTGGAGCAGTTCTGTAAGACCGACCAGATGTGTGTCTGCATGCTCTGCACTGTTTTAGACCACAAGACACATGATGTTGTTCCTCTGAAAGAAGAATATGAAGGAAAGAAGGCCGAGCTGGGGAAGACAGAGGCTGAAACTCAGCAGATGATCCAGAAGAGACGACTGAAGATTCAGGAGATCAAACGCTCAGTAAGGAAGCTGCAGACAGAGAGATAGCAGGTGGTGTTCAGGTCTTCACCGCTCTGAAGGAGTCTGTTGAGAGAAGCCAGGCCGAGCTCATCGACACGATCAAAGAGAAGCAGAGAGAGACAGAGAAACAGGCTGAAGGCTTCATCAAAGAGCTGGAACAGGAAATCTCTGAGCTGAAGAAGAGAAGCTCTGAGGTGGAGCAGCTCTTACGCTCTGAAGACCACCTCCACGTCCTCCAAAGCCTCCCGTCCCTGAACGCTGCTCCACCCACCAAGGACTGGACAGAAGTCAGCGTCCGTCCACCTTCATATGAGGGGACTGTGGTGAGAGCTGTGAATCAGCTGGAGGAGAAGCTCAGTAAACAGATGAAGAAGCTGCTTGAGCTGAAGAGGGTCCAGCAGTATGCAGTGGATGTGATGCTCAATCCTGATACAGCAAATCCTGCTCTTATCCTGTCTGATGATGGAAAACAAGTACATGATAGTGATGTAAAGAAAAATCTCCCAGACAATCCTGAGAGATTTTCTGCTTGTCCTTGTGTCTTAACAAAGCAGAGTTTCTCTTCAGGAAGATTTTACTACGAGGTTCAGGTTAAAGGGAAGCCTAAGTGGGATTTAGGAGTGGCCAGAGAGTTGATCAACAGGAAGGGACAAATCAGATTGACTCCTCAGGATGGTTACTGGACAATGTGGTTGAGGAATAAAAATGAGTATGAAGCTCTGGCTGACCCTCCAGTCCGTCTCTCTCTGAAGTCTCAGCCTGAGAAGGTGGGGGTGTTTGTGGATTATGAGGAGGGTCTGGTCTCCTTTTATGATGTTGATGCTGCAGCTCTTATCTACTCCTTTACTGGCTGCTGCTTCACTGAGAAACTCTACCCATTCTTTAGTCCTTGTAATAACAATGGTGGTAAAAACTCTGCCCCTCTGATCATCTCTCCTGTCAATCACACTGAGTAGAACAAACATTTCATTTTCTACATTTAATGTTGTAGTGGCATCTTTTTAAACTTCTTTTGTCACTATAGTACATAAAGTTTCTGACTTTGCCTCCCAAAGAGGGCAAAACTGTATAATCCAGTGAGGCAAAGAGGCAGATGTAAGAAGAAAAAATATCTGATGTTTTATTTTACAAAAAAGTCGACAATTACAAAATAAACGTCTCCAGGCAGAGTCCTAAATCCTATGAAATAATCTAAAAGATTGACCACGTTTTTTTAATGGCTCTAACAAATGTAATAAATTTATAGTTGTTGCTGATGCCTTTTTACACCTTTTTATCTGTAAATGGTTTTCTTTTGTGTAACATTGCCACTTACTTCTACAACACATCAATTTTACTGGAAAAGAAGAAGTTACTGAAGAACAGTTTAGAAATGAGACAAAAGTCTTTTGTTTTTCACTCTTTTTCTTTTTAAATAAACAAAATCAAAATAAATTTTTACTGTGTCTGATTAAGTTATTTTCTTTTTGATTGGTATCAAAGCTGAAAAACAGCTGATGGTGTTTCTAATAACACCAAATCATGTGATTAAAAACAACATCAGCTGTTCTCAGACGTGACTCAAGCTGACGAGCTACAATCCCCCTTCACAGCTGAGATAGTTGGCAGTGTAAGATAATGTGGTGTTATAAGATTTGAGTTGTGTTTGTGCAGCTGATACGAACACTAAAGCAGTGCTACTGGTTTGTAGAGAATAAGTGACACCTGAGGACGCCCTACAGTGGATTTTATCAGAAACCAGCCTGTGGCCATTTGAGGATGTTTGAGGACACAGTCTGATGCTGCAGCAGATTACATGACTGCAGGACAACACAATTTTTTACAAAATCTAAAATTTATTCTAAATCCGTAGAGGAAGACTTAAGATGCACATATTTTAATAGACAGCAACAATGTGATGCATTTTACTAACACACAATAAAAGACAAATTCAGGAATAGGACCACACTTCTCTTTCACTAATTCAACCACCTGCACCTCATTCAATTCTACCAGTTGTGACTTAAACCCCTTTCTTTCTCGTTTGTCTCAGTTCTCACGACCGTGCGTTAGACTCACACACTCAAGCTACTTAAAGTATTATTGTGGACCTTATTATGGATTACGAGCTTGTTCTCAGCCCCCCTTGGACTGTGATCTGGATGACTATTGGTCTGTGATGCTCGAATCTCCTCCGTCCATAGTGACATCCACTCCTTACTAGGCTAGCCACTTGTCAACCACAACCAATCCATCATCCAATTTCCAAAGTGCTGCATCGTCAACTATTCCCTATTCAGAAGCTCAAGCCTGACTCCACCAAGCTCACACAGAGGCTGCAGCCACCATTGCCAACCACGGCATGCACTCCAGGAAAGGCAAATTCCATTCAACCGGACTGTCAAGAAATCCTGGCTTTTCCAACTGAACACAGCCACCTGCAACACCACTGTCTTCCGCATTCCATACTCAGCCCTACGGGCATGCAACATTCCAATGACATCCCAACGCCAACTATTCACATTCTTCAGCCCTCACAGAGGGCCAGATTGTATCACCTCCTGTGCCTGCTCCCCCTGTGTCTGATTTTCCATCTGTTTAACCTGTTGCTCTCATCCATGCCTCAGCAGGCTGCACATGCACATGAATCCCTCCATCCCAACATCCTTTCTCCTCCCCTTCCTTCAGCTGCAGTTAACATAGCTCTTTCAGCTTCCCCCCAAGCAGCACTCAAGCAGCTCCTTCTCTCTCTCACCAAGCAACTAACACTAATGCTGCCGTCCACTGCCACTTAGCCACAACAAGCCTTAGTGTACCACCTACCGTACTCACTCCATTTCCTCCTTTCCTATCCCTGTTTCCCTCCCTCTATAACCCTCTCCAATCCCTCATCCACCTACATTTGCTGTTCCTACAGCAACCCCCACCCATGGCATTTCCGCTCCACACATTGTCAATCCCACAACCACCAGCAATTTACCTTTGACTCCGCCCTTTCCCCGTCCACCCTCTTACAGCCATACGCCCCCTTTCCCATTTCACCTTCTCTCAGACAACAAATACTTACCTAAACCTTGCACTTCTTTTCCAGTCATCCATTAACACCACTAGCCTTAGGGACATCTACAAATCCTAAAGCATGACCCAGCTTATACATCCATTCTGTTGCCCTGCTGTACCAGGGCAGCAGAATGGTCTGTAACACTTCAGTGATCTAGGTGGCTAGTTGCCGTTTACTCCAGAACTGTCCTCACTCTCGCCTTTACGAACTGTACCCAATTGCCATTGCTGCCATTCTTTGGGGCATGAGTGGTCCAAAAAAGTCATTCTGGTAAACACAAACAACTACACTGCCTCTGACATCAAAAACAAGGATTGCTCCCAATAAATCAACATCATAAACTGAATCCACAGACTGACCTTAATCTCAGCCTAACACCAACTCATCATCCGCGCCGCTCACGTTCCAGGCGTCCAAGACACCATTGCTGACTCCTCCTCCTGTTTCTCTTTCCAGAAATTCAAAACCTCGGCACCAGATTCAGACCCACATTCAACACCGACCCCTCAGTTTTCAGCCATGATCTTCACTTGAACCCCTAGCTTCTTCACCTTCAACCTCCTAGTTGCATCACTACAATCAATCATCAGCAGCCTCGCTCCCAAGACCCTCACAGGGTAACCTCACCTTCACCTCATATTATTCAGGGTGGTGTCCATGCAGAACATTCCAATCCTCGCGTGGCCTGTGATTTCCTTTTGTCGACATTGTATCTATTCAATTCACTTTTATTTATATAGCGCCAAATCACAACAACAGTTATCTCACAGCGCTTTTCATAAAGAGCAGGTCTAGACCATACTCTGAAGTTATTTACAGAAGCCCAACAATTCCCACCAAGAGCAAGCACTAGGCGACACAGGCAAGGAAAAACTTCCTTTTAAGAGGCAGAAACCTCGAGCAGAACCATGGCTCAGGGTGGTGACCATCTGCCTCGACCGGTTGGGGTGAGGGGAGAGAGAGAGAGAGCAAGAGAGAGAGAGAGAGAGAGAGCAGAGGGAGGCAACCTACACAGTATACACATAGAGGTACAGACAATAAAGGTGATGGTGCTATAGACTAAATGAAAAAATGGTACAGATATTTATAGTAATGTTAATGATAATAATAATAACAGTAATAATAGCAATAGGACTAGTAATAGCAATTGCAACTGTAGCAGAGGGCGTCGAGGCAGGAACACGGGGGCAGCAGGAGACTCCCAACCACAGATCCAGACTCCACAGCTCCAGAGCCAGCAACACCCACTGGGAAGTGACAGGAGGGGAAGCACACGACCACGGGAGAGGGAGAAAAAATCGAGTTAGTAACATGCATTAATGGGATGAGGTTGCACTCAGAGAAAAAAGAAGAGAGGAGCTCAGTGCATCATGGGAAATCCCCAGCAGTCTAGCCTATAGCAGCATAATTAAGGGATGGTTCAGGACTCACCGAGCCAGCCCTAACTATAAGCTTTATCAAAAGGAAAGTCTTAAGCCTACTCTTAAATGTAGAGGCGGTGTCTGCCTCCCGAACCCAAACTGGAACCTGGTTCCACAGGAGAGGAGCCTGATAGCTGAGCAGCTCTGGCTCCCATTCTACTTTTGGAGACTCTAGGAACTACAAGTAATCCTGCATTCTGGGAGCCGCAGTGCTCTGGTGGGGGGTAGTAAGGTACTATGAGCTCTTTAAGATAAGATGGTGCCTGACCATTAAGAGCTTTGTATGTGAGAAGAAGGATTTTAAATTCTATTCTGGATTTTACAGGAAGCCAATGCAGAGAAGCTAAGACAGGAGAGATATGATCTCTTTTACTGGTTCCTGTCAAAACACGTGCTGCAGCATTCTGGATCAGCTGAAGAGTCTTAATGGACTTTTTCGAAGAGCCTGATAATAAGGAATTGCAGTAATCCAGTCTAGAAGTAACAAATGCATGGACTAGTTTTTCTGCATCATTTTTTAGACAGGATGTTCCTGATTTTTGCAATATTACAGTAGGTGAAAAAAGGCGGTCCTTGAAATTTGCTTAATGTGAGAGTTGAGCGACATGTCCTGGTCAAAGATAACTCCAAGATTTCTCACAGTGGTGCTGGAGGCCAGGCGATGCCATCCAGGAAACTATATCTTTAGATAATGCGTCAGCGAAGGTGCTTAGGCCCCAGAACAATAACTTCAGTTTTATCTGAGTTTAACATTAGAAAATTGCAGGTCATCAGGTTTTAACATCCTGAAGACACATTTGAAGCTTAGCTAACTGATGAGTTTCATCTGGCTTGATCGATAGATATAACTGAGTATCATCTGCATAACAATGAAAGTTTATGGAGTGTTTCCTGATAATATTGCCTAAAGGAAGCATATATAAAGTGAAGAGGATTGGTCCGAGCACAGATCCTTGTGGAACTCCATGACTAACTTTGGTATGCATGGAGGACTCATCGTTAACATGTACAAATTGAAATCGATCTGATAAATGGGACTTAAACCAGCTTAGAGCGGTTCCTTTAATGCCAATGAAATGTTCCAGTCTCTGTAATAGGATCTGATGGTCAATGGTATCAAATGCAGCACTAAGATCTAGTAAAACCAATACAGAGACAAGTCCTTTGTCTGATGCAGTTAGGAGGTCATTAGTAATTTTCACCAGTGCTGTCTCTGTGCTATGGTGAGCTCTAAATCCTGACTGAAAATCCTCAAATAAACTATTGCTATGTAGAAAGTCACACAGCTGTTTGGCGACTGCTTTCTCCAGGACCTTAGAGAGAAATGGAAGGTTAGATATAGGTCTATAGTTGGCTAAAGCGTCTGGATCCAGGTTGGGCTTTTTTCAGAAGAGGTTTAATTACAGCTACTTTAAAAGTACTGTGGTACGTAGCCTGTTGATAAAGACAGATTGATCACATCCAGCAGAGAAGTTCCAACCAAGGGCAAAACTTCTTTAAGCAGCCTAGTAGGGATGGGGTCTAAGAGGCAGGTTGATGGTTTAGATGAAGAAATTATTGAAGTTAGTTGATAAAGATTGAGGGAAGCAAAGCAGTCTAAACATATAATTGGTTTTACAGCTGTTTCTAAAGTTCCTGAGTATAGACTTAAAGTCGGTTGCCAGTTGAGGGCAGGTCTTGGTGGATTTTGTTTCTAATAGCTAGGATTTTATCATTAAAGAAGCTCATGAAGTCATAACTACTGAGAGCTATGGGAATACTTTGCTCAATAGAGCTGTGACTTTCTGTCAGCCTGGCTACAGTGCTGAAAAGAAACCTGGGGTTGTTCCTATTTTCCTCTATTAATGGCGAGTAGTGCGCTGCTTTGGCATTACGGAGGGCCTTCCTATAAATTTTAAGACTATCTTGCCAAATTAAGCGAGAATTTTCCAGTTTGGTGGAGCGTCAATTCCTCTCGAGTTTCTGTGATATTTGCTTTAATTTGCGAGTTTCAGTATTATACCATGGAGCTAACCGTCTTTGTTTTAGTATTTTCTTTTGTAGAGGGGCTACAGAGTCAAGTGTTGTTAGTAGCGAGCCTGCAGCACTATCAACAAGATGATCGACTTGAGAGGGACTGAAATTAGCGTAAGAGTCCTCTGTTAATTTGATACCTGATAGTGAATTTAGAGCCGATGGGATCGCATTCTTAAATTTAGCTATAAGCTATCAGACAGACATCTTGTATAGAAATTTTTTGCCCAATGGAGGGTAGTTCAGCAGTACAAGCTCAAAAGTTATCAAACAATGATCAGATAAAGAGGGATTCTGTGGGAACACTATTAAATGTTCAATTTCAATACCATATACCAGAACAAGGTTAGAGGGTGTGATTAAAACAGTGAGTTGGTTCATGAACACTCTGAGAGAAGCCAATTGAATCTAATAGAGATAAGCGTAGTACTAAAGCTGTCATTCTCAACATCCACATGAATATTAAAATCCCCTACAATAATAACTTTGTCCGTTTTAAGGACTAAAGTTGACAAAAACTCTACAAATTCAGATAAGAATTCAGAGTATGGCCCAGGTGCTTTCGGTACACTATAACAAATAGAATTGGTTGCAGTGATTTCCAGCTAGGGTGTGAAAGACTCAGAACAAGGCTTTCAAATGAGTTATAATTTAGTTTAGGTTTAGAGCTGATTACTAGGCTAGAGTCAAAGATAGCTGCAACTCCACCTCCTCGGCCTGTGCTTGAGGAATGTGAGTATTCATATGACTGGGAGGGGTGGATTCATTTAGGCTTACATATTCTCCATCACCCAGCCAGGTTTCAGTAAGACAGAATAAATCAATTTCATAATCTGATATTAGTTCATTTACTAGTACACCTTTAGAAGAGATAGATCTGATGTTTAAGAGTCCACATTTTACTCTCCTATTCGTTTGCACTATTGCTTCTGTGGTTTTAATTTTTATGAGGTTTTTATGCACAGCTCCTCTTCTGTTTACCTTTGATTTAAATAATTTCAATGGTCGGGGGACAGACACCGTCACTATAGGGTTTTCACTAAGTAACTCCTGGAACGGAGGAGCAGAGAAGTGTGTATCTGTAACTAGCTTCATCACCTACGCCCACTCAGTCCTCAAAATCAGAACATCAAACATCCACATATACCCTAGCAGGATAAACTTCTTGGTTAAAGAACTTTCCAGAGCACCTGTTCCTTCCAGCTCTCACCTCCATGCCATATGCTAATCAAAGGCCTTCAAAAAAATAGAGCTCACTTCAAAACGATCAGACCTCCTTGCCCATTGCATCTAAACTCTCCGCAAATGTACTTATTTCCCTCTATTGATTTAACGATTTAACTCAAATCAATGTTCCACCCTGTTTTTTTCAGTTTCTTAAGATGCTTGGAATTCAACAGCACCTCATCCACCCACAATCCTACTCGGCACGGAAGAAAATACTTTGAGTGGAAATGAGCTCGACTGACTTTTGCAGATGACTCCAGTAGCAGGGTATAAAAACAATGCTGTCAAGTCGAACACGTTCCACCACCCGTAGACTGATGGAGCTTGCTGCAAGCTTAGAACAACTGATTACAGCATTTGTCTTTGCAAATGTTGCGAGATCACTCAATAGGTGGTTCAATAGGTGTAGCCGGAGTGTGTCCTGGAACAACTGGCACTGTTCACTTTTATATACATCCCTCTTTCATTGTAGAGCAAGGATGCATCGAATGCATATTAAACTGCTATTTCTCTCCTCCTTTTGTCATTCTTACTCTGCTCTCATCCATGCTGTTTTTGTTTCATTTTTTTCAAAATATAAGCTAACGATCTGATACCTGCTGTGTTACGGGGTCGGTATGAGAGAAGGCTGGACGCAAAAGCACAACAGAGCCAAGTTAACAATTTACTAGTAAAGGGAGTTTAGTTAACAGTCTGCTGGGGTGGGGAGTGATCCAAGTCCAGAATGGAGAATCCAGGCAAGATGGTGAGCTGGGGCGGTGTAGACAAAGCAGGTGGGCAGGCAGATTCTGTGAAGGTGGAGGAGTGTTGTGTGAGATGTCCGACCAGGCTGGACCAGTGAAGCCTGGTCCCCACCTTCACCAACTTAATCAAAATTTGTCCAAAAATACTCTTTTAGATCCCCACAATAGCCAAAAAACTTGCAGACAAAAAACTTCTCTGTGGACGGTGCAAAAAGAGTTTATTCCAAGAAAGGACACATAAACCGGACAGCATCCCAGCAGGCTGGTGGACGAAGTCGACTCTATGGTCTGTGGACAGCCTTATATACCCCTTTTGGTCTGGTGTGCCCCCCTTCTTTCTTTATGCTGAGTTTCTTATGTTCTGCTTTTATGCTGTTCACAAATGTTGTTTTACCACTTTTACCGGTTTTCCAGCTTTCATTCATCCTTCTGTATCGTTGACTTTCTATATTTTGTTATCTTACAGGATAAGAACCTCAGCATTTACATTGAAACTCAAATGTCACACTTTTTTCTGCATTTAAGAGTATGTAGTTCCACACACAGTTATGTTTCTTAAAAAAAATCTACAGGAATAACAAGTGCTGTGCTGGGCCTATCATCAATGCTTGGTTTCTTACAGTAATTTTGTTGTTACTGTGACTTTTACTACTTTTCTTGTCACCATCTATGCATCCTTTGAAACTCACTCACTCTGCCAAGCTGAGTCAGCTAGTGCTTCGTCAGCAGGTTCACCAAGCACCCACGGGCAAGTTCACTTCAAGTTCACTCAGGCTCTAGCATCAATGGTTTACAAGTGGACAATCAAGCCCTTACTCAGTAATTAAGCATGTAGTCTTAATTGGTAATCAAACATGTAGTCTTAATATCAGTAGAATGACACTTAGCAGTTTATCAAGTTATAACAACAGTGGATATCAGTAGACTCAAGCCTGCACTTGTTACAGCAGATTTTGACTTCCTGCAGCTTCCCAGGCTGTCATAAATCCACAGTAGATAACAGTTGACCAAGTTATGCACAGTTTCAGTGTCTACAGTCCATTCTCCCACTCTGGGACCTTCACTTTGTTACTGGATTCATGATTACAGCACAACACTTCTCAGTAGAAAATAAGACACATCTTGGTAAAATTCAAAGATTAAGAAGTAAGTTAGGATACTTAATAAGCTAATAATGATTAATTAACTAAATACTAATGATTAATGATTAATGACCTGCCCTCTCCTGATCAGGCTATTTTCACCAAAAACCTCACTTTATGGAATAAGCTGTTATCTTTTCTCCTGTGCACTGAAGACATTCCTAATGTGGTGGACTATATTTACTGTGTTTAAACAAACAACATTAACACAAATCTCCCCAAATCTATGACATCATATCTTTTATCTGAAAAACAGATGTAAAACAGTCAGATTCTGGTTTGAACTAAGCTTGACCAAATTCTGAGTCAGTGCATTTTGGCTTTGTAGGGCCGTGTACTCACCAGGGTTTGGCAGAGATTCTGCTGTTTTGTTGAGAAAAACCTGATGGACTCAGTTGAAAGTTTCTTTAGAGAGAAACAGAGAGGGAGGGAAACGGATAGAAAAGGAGGAAATGAAGTGAGTACGGTAGGTGGTACGCTAAGGCTTGTTGTGGCTAAGTGGCAGTGGATGGCAGCATTAGTGTTAATTTGCTTGGTGAGAGAGAGAGGAGTGTTGTGTCACAAACAGGGGGCCAAGCTGGGTCGGTAGGGCCTGGTCCCTATTCCATAGCGTAGTAAACTCAACAAATAATACTCTATTAATTTTCTTCTTTAGTAAATTCTTTGTGGCCAAAAAACTTGGAATAACATTCCAAACATGGAATATGCTGTGTTTCATTAAAACTCAGTGCAAAGCTTGGTTTTGGAAATTACAGTACAGTACATTTTTGGCTTCGATTTGCCATGATCTCAGATGGCGCACGTGTTGCTGCATGTGCCCTCCCGTTGGTACTGTAGTCAGCAACTTTCCTTATTAACTCATTTTTGGCTTTGATTTGCCATGATCTCACATGGTGCACGTGTTACTGCATGTGCCCTGTGGGGACGTGCCTCCCCTTCATCAGATAAGTCCTCCCTACTCCCTTCTTCATAAGGGGATCCGTTCTTATTGGCTACAACACAGTTCGCTCTCATCGGATTCAACACAGTTCGCTCTCATCGGATTCACAATGTCTTGATTTTGCACATTCCGCCTGAACAGCTTTCTCTTTTTTCTATATTTCTGCCTGACCAATTTCCCTGCTCGTAGGCACATTAAAGGGGCACAAGTTAATACTGAATAACATGGTAAAACACTGGTAATTACAATGAAAAATAAACTTCTGATGATCACATTTTATAACCTATCTCTACATTGGAAAAATGACATCAGTTGTCAATCCCTTTACCCTGGAGACCACCTGTCTTTTCCTCAAAACTAAAGTGATTGCACTTTAAATGATGAAAATGTAGACCCCCGTTCTAGTAATTAATGATAAATTTAGGCTATAATGCCCCAAAATCATTCACAAC
>JALXJV020000008.1:3963706-3980288 GCA_024633595.2 Lepomis macrochirus
CTTTATATTTGCGCCAAATCCCAAAGTGCTACATGATAAAACAGGTAAGTTCTAAAAAACTTAAACGTGATTTGAGGATGGGGGTGATGTGGTCATGTTTGCGCACCCTCAACAGGATCCTAGCAGCGCTGTTCTGGATGTACTGCAACTTCTGAAGGCTTTTCTCAGGGATCCTGGTGAGGAGCGCATTGCAGTAGTCCAGCCTGGAGGAGACAAAAGCGTGGACAAGCTTTTCCGCATCTGCAGGAGCGAGTGTGGGATGGAGTTTGGTGATGTTCCTGAGGTGGAAGAAGGAGGTCTTGCAGATATGTTTGATGTGAGCCTCAAAGGTCAGATGAGAGTCCATTTTAACACCCAGGTTAGTGGCTGAGAAGGTGATGCTGGTAATGTCAGATGACCGAACCTGGTTTGGAGTGCCGACTAAGATGGCTTCAGTCTTGGAGCTGTTTAGCTGCAGAAAGTTTTGCTTCATCCATGTCTTTATCTCCTCCAGGCAGGTGGTCCAGAGCCGAATGATGGCAGGGCAACAGAGGGGGTTGAGTTTGTCTTGAGGTAGAGTTGAGTGTCATCAGCATAGCAGTGGAATGAAACTCCATGCCAGCTGATGATATGGCCAAGGGGGAGCATGTAGAGAATAAACAGGGTGGGGCCGAGCACTGAGCCTTGTGTTAGGAATTATTGTTGTGAGCCAGGTTCAGGTGTGAAGAAGTTTCGGAGACTGATGAAGACTTAACATAGCATAGTTTATTGAACCCGGCCGAGGAGATACAGTGCCAGCATACAACATGTGAACACGTCAAATGCCAACACCAAATCTGAAGGATAACATCTTGTGGTCCCTTTTATGTTTCTGTCTTCCCCCTAGAGCCTGTAGGTTTCTCTATTAGGTCATCTTCACCTAGAACACCTAATCTATCTGATGTTTAGATTCCAGTGCTTCATCATATTGGAATCTCTTACTATCCAAGAGTTGTACTCTAATCTGTGTAGCCAGTTAGTTCTTGTAAACATTCTTGTATGGCTCAACCTTGTTAGATTCCCAGAGAACACTCATATCTGCTAGCCTGACGCCTGAGCTACTGTCTCTAGCTAATCAGTCTATTGTTGTCTACTTGACGAGAACAAGTACACATGAGAAATACCTAAAGCTATAATGTCAAATATTTATGGAGTCAGCTATATTACTCTAAGCTAGACCTGTCTTACCTTTCACTGTTACATCAATTAAGACACCTAAAAAAATATTTCCAACACCTTGAGGGACACCACAGGTGACGTTGTGTGTCAGGGATTTAGCCTCTCCCAAGGCGACATGCTCAGTTCTCCCGGTGAGGTAGGATGAGAACCACTCATGGACAGAGTCAGAAACTCCGGCAGTTGAATTTAGACGGCGGAGGAGGATTTTGTGGTCCACAGTGTCGAAAGCTGCAGTCAAGTCCAGGAGGATGAGAAGAGAAGGGGAGCCAGCATCTGCCGTCATCAACAGGTCGTTTGTAACCCTGACCAGGGCTGTTATTTCATCTTTTTTACCACTTTGAACATACAAATGTATTTTGGAAATATTTGGAACATTTTATTAACAGAAAAACGGGTAAGAGTATTATGATTAATGTATTTGATGTCATGTTATATTTTGTACTACATGGTCCAGACAATATTAACTATATTGTGCAACTCTTCATCATACTTGGAAAATTCCATCTCCACAAGTCAAAATGGACTGGATCCAAACCCTGCTTCAATCGATTTACAGTTGAACTGAAACACTACTGCACCTCAATAGAAATCTTAAAAAATAAGAAAGCAATAAAATGTCTTAATATTATAGACATACCTGTCAAGTATCGCGTTTTGGCGGAAAGTCCCGTATTTTACCCTTCCTTCCGCCGTCCTCCGTATTAGTATTTTCCGTGAAATCTCCGTTATTTTAACCTGCGTTATTAAAAATAATAATACCCGGGCCGGGCGGAGTAAAAAAAAATTAGGTGCGTTTGACTTTATGCGGCGCTGCGCAGACCTGACTTAACGTGATGCATGCTGGACTTAAAATAAGATGCTGGTTAGAAATTGCGTCCGACTTTAGCCGGTGCTACAAAAGCGTCACCAGGACACATGACATTAAAAACTCGCGGGAGCAAGGTGGCAGCAGGCGCCGAGTCTGGCGGCCGCAGTTGCTTTTCTCAGGCTGCACAAAGTTGGAACCACACTTTTGCCTAGTCTCGCGGCATTTTTCTTTGCAATAAGCTCACGAAGGTAGAATGTGTCAGACTTTACGGCGCCGTTCTTATACCCGGCCCCTGCAGTCACTTGCAGCTCACGTTAGACTATGAAGTCAGCGAAAGTCAGCCGCCGTCATCTCGAATGCACCTATACCCAATCTGAGCTCTGTCACTAGCCTCGAGATAACAGCCATCTGCATGTAGGCGTTAGACAACAAAACTGTTTACGCTCTACTCTCATGTAAAATGAACCACTCTGGCCCAGCCCACAAATACACTCCTTCCAAAACAGTCTTAAAGAAGCAAAGTCTGCAACAAATTTGTACAATAACTCACTTAAAGAGTAAAGAAAAGTTATGTGAAATTAAAAGAAAAACTTTAAAAGAAAAGCAATATGAAATGAAAAGAATGTGTGGAATGAAAATAAAATGTAAATGTAAAGACAAGCAATGTTAAATGAACAGAAAATATGCAAACAACCATTTAAATAAATGCTCTTCATATATAACCTTTTGTGTTTTCATTTAGGCTATAACACCTGTCTTAAAATGTAAGGAATACAGGAGCTTGGTTGGGGTGGTGGGACTGCTCGCAGTGTGTGCCGGAAAATTTCCCTTATTTTCAAATCCAAAACTTGACAGGTATGATTATAGAAGAACTGAACTTAATTTGAGCTTCTGGCAGTGTAAAATGTAACTGAAGGCCTGTATATTTTGCATTTCTGTTACTGTATTGAACCAATAAAAAAAAAAAAAGATTTCTAACCAGCATGCCTTTTTTTTTAAGTCCAGCATGCATCATATTAAGTCAGCACTGCGCAGCGCCGCATGAAGTCAAACACACCTATTGACAGACAACAGCAACAACAACAACAACGCCCACTGCTGGAAAACAATCAGTTCTTTCTGTGGGGACACAATCCTGTTCAATCACATTTTATCTTAAGTGTCTGTTGCTGATCGTCTTCGCTAGGTGCGTTCAAATACCTCTCACTGCACCGCAGAGTGCTCGTGTAACTCCAGCATCAATTAGGATGGACAGTGAACAGACTGCCTGTCCAATAGGTTTGTTCTCTCTCCAGTTACTTTCCACCACTGCCAGTAACTACAGGTGTAACTAAACTGACAGAACTAACTTGTAACTTAAATGACCTTTTTTTTTCTGTAACCACACCCACCTGTGATGTAACAGGGTCCTGGATAATCCTATGGATTATCTGTATGTGTGAAACTCTGACCATGTTTAACTGCACACAATGGGTTGTTTTTACTCTGAACACAGTTAACAAAGTTTTCATGAACAAACATACATTTATAGGCCTAATTATTGTCTGACTTATGAGTAACTCTTAAAGGTATATATATGCTACAGTGTGTACATATGCTTTGCTACAGTTTTCTCTTCATGGTTAGATGTTGAACTGCATTTTATTGTTGTGATACTTACTGACAATAAAACTGAAACTGAAACTGCGTGCAGGTCGCGCATTCCATTGGGGGACTTCTCCATGACAACAGTAAACAGGTGGACTTGGCGCTGCAAAGAGGTGAATAAGATGTTTGGTTGGAACAACACATCTCCCGGATGTTGCACACCACACACAAGAACACTGAAGTCTACAAGCCGGTCAGTGATAAAATGAAAGAGAGGGTTGTGAACGCCTCTCGAGCAGCGCCGCACGAAGTTAAAAAAACTCCGACAGCAGTAGGCCTACATAATACAACCACATCAACATACCGCAACAAATTAGCAAAATACGCTTCCTAAGCTGTTGAAAAGCGATCTTTTAGTGTTGGTTGCCAGGCAACACATTGATTTGTTCCAGTTCATGGGTCGGTTGTGTTCTCACTGCAAACGAACCGCTCCAGGGTTCATATGGAATCGAACTGAGACCACCTCCTCTAGGTGATCTCGGCTCGGTTGTTTTGTTCCAGCTCAGAGTCGCGATTGTTGTGTTCACATGTCACCAAACGAACCGAGCCAAAGGGAAACGCCCCCTTGTTTCGAAACGTCTCCAATCGATCCAGGTGTGAAAGCACCCTTACTCTGCTTTGTGGTCTATTTTAAAATACATGGTACCGTAATTTGCTAAATGAACATTATGCTGTATTGAAGAAGACTTGAAACTAGCGACTGAGACCATAAACTCATCAGGAAAGTGTTTACTGGGGTAATTATTCAGCTGAGAAGGAGAAACATTTTCCCATTATTTCTAATGGACTTCTTTTGCAACCAGAAGAGTCGCCCCTGCTGGATTTACAATAGAATGCAGCTTTTAGGGACTTCTGCATTCAGCTTCATATTGTAGACCGGAAGCTTCCCGCTTAGGTGAAACACATAAGACAATCAGTGAGCACACAGACAGGAATCAAAACAAGACAACGACACCAGCGGAGCAGACAAACTTCAAAGTAAAACAGGAAACATGAAACACCAACACCTCAGAACTGTGACACTAATAAGAGAAATAATCTGACAAACACGACTAAGTGAAGGTGAAACTCACATTAAAACTGAACAGTACAATAACATGAGGATGTTGTTTTACATGCACACAAATTTTATTATTCCAAAATGACAATATTCAGATTTGATCATGGGTCATGTAAAAGGATTTTCCATTTGAAAATTCTGAATTAGGCCTTATTAAGAATGTAAAAGCTTATCTACCTCTATGAGCCTATCGAGTGTAAACCACTCATAATGATCTGAGATGGTGAGATATTAGTTATTGATCAGCATTTAGCTCCTGCAGTCATGTAATCTGCTCCAGATCTGCACTTGTTATATGAACAACAATGATCAGACAATTAAAAGTTTAGAATTTCTAGAACATACTGAATAAACATATGATCGAACAGTTCACAAAAGAAATAACAGAATATTTAGAATATAATGATAATGTTGAGGTACTCCGTACCCTGGGATGCTTGTAAAGCAGGTATGAGAGGGAGGGTGATTGCAATAACATCTTTTTACTGAGAAACAAAGAGTAGAAAAACTCAAAAACCTTTAAGTTGACTTGAAAAAGCTAGAGATGGAACATAAGAACTCATTAGATCCTAATAAAGTAGAAATAAGGAAAAGAAACAATACTGAAGAAATATAAGCACAAGATATTCAAAGGAATCTGATATTCACTAAACAAAAGTATTATGAATAGAATAGAATAGAAAACTTGTACAACGAAATGTCAAAAGTGCTGACCAGCCAGTGCCTCGTTCCTAGATATAACTCTTAAAACTAGAGGTAGGAAAAAATGAAATAAAAATAGAAGCAAATATACAAAATAACTGTCTTACAAACTTTGAAAACAAGCAGATAACATAATCTAGATAAAAGATCCCAAAACTAAAGAAGCCTACCACAAATGAAGGAAATTAAAGATGATTTGGTGTCAATAGAAACACCATCAGCTCTTTTTCAGCTTTCATCAATCAAAAACAAAATAATTTAATGAGACACAATCAAAACTTTATTTTGTTTGTGTTTTTATTTAAAAGGAAAAACTAGAGAAAAGCAAAAGACTTTTGTCTCATTTATAAATTGCTCTTCAGTAATTTGTGTCAGTTTGACGGCAGGTAATGCTTATTAGAATAAATTAGGCGACATTACATGAAATCAATCAGCGGTAAAATTGGTGTGTTGTAGTAGTAAGTAACAACGTGACACATCAAAGAAAAACATTTAAAGAAAAAAACACATTAATCACAATCTGAAATCGACAATTTATACATGGTACATCAGCAACAAATATACATTTATTACATTAAATGTGGAAAATCAAATGTTGTTCTTGTGTGATTGACAGGAGAGATGGTCAGAGGGGCAGAGTTTTTACCACCATTGTTATTACAAGGACTAAAGTATGGGTAGAGTTTCTCAGTGAAGCAGCAGCCAGTAAAGGAGTAGATAAGAGCTGCAGCATCAGCGTCATAAAGGAGACCAGACCCTCCTCATAATCCACAAACACCCCACCTTCTCAGGCTGAGACTTCAGAGAGAGACGGACTGGAGGGTCAGCATCAGCTTGGTACTCTTTTTGATTCCTCAACCATATCGTCCAGAAACCATCCTGAGAAGTCGTTGTAATTTGTCCCTTTCTGTTGATCGACTCTCTGGCCACTCCTAAATCCCAGTCAGTCTTCCCTTCAACCCGGACCTCGTAGTAAAATCTTCCTGAAGAGAAACTCTGCTTTGCTAAGACACAGGGACAAGGAGAAAACCTCTCTGGATTGTCTGGGAGACTCCCAATTACATCACCACACTTTACTTGTTTCTCATCATCAGACAGGATGAGCCAGGGATTTGCTGTATCAGGATCGAGTGTCATATCCACTGCATACTGCTGGACCCTCTTCAGCTTCGGCCTCAAGCAGCTTCTTCATCTGTTTACTGAGCGTCTCCTCCAGCTGATTCACAGCTCTCCTCACAGTCCCCTCAAATGAAGGTGGATCGGACGCTGACTTCTGTCCAGTCCTTGGTGGGTGGAGCAGCATTCAGGGACGGGAAGCTTTGGAGGAGGTGGAGGTGGTCTTCAGAGCGTGAGAGCTGCTCCACCTCAGAGCTTCTCTTCTTCAGCTCAGAGATTTCCTGTTCCAGCTCTTTGATGAAGCCTTCAGCCTGTTTCTCTGTCTCTCTGCTTCTCTTTGATCGTGTCGATGAGCTCGGCCTGGCTTCTCTCAACAGACTCCTTCAGAGCGGTGAAGACCTGAACACCACCTGCTATCTCTCTGTCTGCATCTTCCTTACTGAGCTCCACTGAGCGTTTGATCTCCTGAATCTTCAGTCGTCTCTTCTGGATCATCTGCTGAGTTTCAGCCTCTGTCTTCCCAGCTCGGCCTTCTTTCCTTCATATTCTTCTTTCAGAGGAACAACATCATGTGTCTTGTGGTCTAAAACAGAGCAGAGCATGCAGACACACATCTGGTCGGTCTTACAGAACAGCTCCAGCAATTTATCGTGCTTCGTACACATCCTGCCTTCCAGGTTCTCCACAGGGTCGATCAGCTGATGTCTTTTCAGCCGTGCAGCTGTCAGATGAGGCTCCAGGTGAGTCTCACAGTAGGAGGCCAGACACACCAGGCAGGACTTCAGGGCCTTCAGTTTGGTTCCAGTGCAGGCGTCACAGGGAACTTCTCCTGGTTTGGCAGCTTGTTGCTCTGAGCTGCTGCTGCTGGCTTTCTGCTGAGCTGACTGTCTGAACTGAGCAGCCATCTCAGAGATGAAAGTGTTGATCTGCAGCTCAGGTTTTGT
This sequence comes from Lepomis macrochirus, assembly GCA_024633595.2. NCBI lineage: Eukaryota > Metazoa > Chordata > Actinopteri > Centrarchiformes > Centrarchidae > Lepomis > Lepomis macrochirus. Next base: position 3,971,181 of record JALXJV020000008.1, read on the forward strand.
CTTGAAAATCTGCTTACAGTTGGGACACTGATACAGGACATTAATACTCCAGTGTTTAGTGATGCAGGTTTTACAGAAGTTGTGTCCACATGGTATGGCGACTGGATCAGTGAACACATCCAGACAGATGGAGCACAGAAACTGATCCTCAGTCAGCAGACAGCTGGCAGCAGACATATCCACACTCTGAGGATAACAGTGAGAAAGAACATGTAATAACATATATTTTTGTTATTTGTTTCATAACACAAAACAATGATTAGTGGAATATTGGGAGAGTCATCCTGAGTTCTGTTATATTGCAACTGAATCTGGGACAAATTTACTAAGAAAATAAAGAAACAGTAATTTCCAACTGGCACCTATTTCCACTTCAAGTGCTGGTTTTCAAGATCATTATGTAGCTTCCTTCACCGTGGCCACCGTGAGTTCAGTTGTTTTCCACTTCTGCATTCTCAGTATCTTTCTATTTTCTCTATAAACCAAGATGGAAGTAACGTGCAGTAATGAGTAAAACATTTAAAATAAAAGTAGGCGCGTGGACCTTGGTACCGTGTAGTACGTGAGTTGATTAGAGTTTACTGAAACTAAACTATAATAAAAAAATTTTGCAAAACTAAACTAAAACTGTATGCGAAAAAAACAGATAACTTAAATAAAAATAACAACTAACAACAATTTTAGTTATTATTTTTTGTTTCACATTTATTCAACAAGCAGAGGTCACTTCACCCCCTGCTGAGGCACCCAGAGGTGCGTACCTGAGTTTGAATTCATAGGGTGAAGAACTTCATCTGCCTTCTGTTACAACCCCTCCCTTTCTGCCTGCTGTAACTTCATTGGTTGCTTCCTGCAGGAGCTGGCAGTTTGGGAGGGCTCGTTCAGTAATGGGCTGACACCTGTGTAGGCCTCAGCCTAGGCTACATATATCACCCTGTCTCGTTGTCTCTCTCTCTCTCTCCTAGGCTCCACATCTCCTGATTTGGGTTTGTTTCCTGAGTTTCCGTCAACTTTTGTTCATACATTTTCACTCATCCATGCACTCCATTCACCACTGATGCCACTGATACTCACATTTCCTCTGTTGCAAATAGTTATGTTTTTTTTATAGTTTATTTAATAAAACATTCTTTTTGGCACTTTAACCTGCTTGGTCTCCCCCTTATTGTCACATTCAATGAGCCGGGATGTGACAAGTGGGGGCTCGTCCAGTCCAGGGCTCATCCGTTACTCAGAATCATGACAAGTGGGGTCTTGTCTGATCTTTTTGGTAAATAGGCCTAGTTTTGAGCTAGGGTGCTGTTTGTGGTAGATTGCACATATTGGTTGGTTTGGGGGAGAAAAGAGTTGTGGTATAGCAGGTTGTTAATGCCAGTCAGTGTCGTCGCCAGTCAGGGTACTACATGCATTTCCTTTGCGTATATTTGTGGGGTAGCTGATTAGACTTGATTGGGAAATTGTGGTGAGGCCTATCTGGATCCTTGTGTGGTAAGCAGGAGTACCTTTTATCCCTGGTAGGCTTGGCAGCGAGTTCCTCTATGGTACTCGTGGTGTTGACTTTAAGCGGCAGCGAAGGTGGGTAGAGCTATTAGCTCGGGAGCATCTCCGTGGCAGTGAGAGGATTGCCAGTTTCCTGTTGGTCTTTTTCACACCGCTGGTTTGGCGTGCATAAGTACCCCCCACCATTAACTGCACGAAGACTAGGGGTGAGGTAGTTAGCTAGTTTCAGTGGTTGTAGTTAGTCAGGGTTGGGGATAAGGCTCCTGATCACGGGTTATTCCAGATTTGGTTTTCCCAGTTGTGTTCCAGTCAAGGTTTGTATTAATTTTTTTGTTTGGCTTGTGAGAATGGCTTCCCTTGTAGAGTCTTTGTTGGATCAGTGCACAAAGGATCAGTTATTGAAGATTGCAGAGCACTATGAAGTTGACATTGTAGACAAGAAGCTAAAAGAGAGTATAAAGTCTTGTTTAAAGGAGAGTCTGTTTGAGGCAGGAGTTTTGTGTAGGCAGCCAGTTGTTAGCTCTGTAGCTAGTGTGCTTCCTAGTGCAGGGACTTTAACTTTTGAACAACAAAAGGAGTTGCTGCAGTTGCAACTTAAGCAGCAAGTGGAGTTGGAGAGGTTAAAATATGATAAAGAAATAGAGTTGCAGACTATAAAACATACAACTGAGCGTGCAAGATTGGAGATAAAGCAATATCAGTTACAGTTAGTAAAGGAGGGTAAGTTTTCTGAGGGGCAGGTTTTTGATGGTCATGAGGCTACGGGGGGCAGGAATATGCACTTGGACTTGGTTAATAACCTTCGTCTGCTTCCCAAATTCAGTGAGTCGGATCCGGATATATTTTTTCCCTGTTTGGCGTATTGCGGATGCTAGGGACTGGTCAGATGTAGATAGGACGATGCTTTTACAATGTGTGCTAACTGGAAAGGCACAGGAGGCCTACTCAGCTTTAAGTGCAACTGAGTGTAGAGTTTATGAAACTGTAAAGGTAGCAGTATTGAAAGCTTATGAACTTGTCGTCAGCGTTTTAAGCTCTAAGAGAAAGTTTGATAACCAGGCGTATACACGAATTTGCTCGTGACTTGATATCTCTGTTTCAGCGCTGGAGTACGGCATCTAAGGTTGACACCTTTGAGGATCTTTGTAATCTAGTCAGAGCAGTTTAAAAACTCAGTTCCTGAATGTGTTGCTACATTTATTAATGAGCATAAAGTAAAAACACCTAGAGAGGCTGCAGTTTTGGCGGATGAGTATGTGTTGACCCACCGAAGTGTGTTTGAAAGTAATGGAGAAATTCGCCGTATGAATAATTACTTTAGGCATGGACGGTCAAAAGTAATTGACACACCACCTTTGAAGTTCAATCATGGTGGGCGTGCACCAGTTGGCTCTGACGTTTGCAGATATTGTCAGGTAAAGGAGCACTGGAAAAAAGACTGTCCACTCCTGAGGGGTAGGAGATCTCTGTACTCTTTCAAAGGCACTACTATGTTTCAGATTGTTAAAATAAGCTATAAAGTGTTTTCTACAATAATAAAATAGAGAAATCACCGACCGTGAGGGATAAAGGATGTTGGTCACCATGTAAGTTACCACTGGCTATTAAGCCTTTACTCTCTTATGCCATAACTTGCTAATATGCATCTGTCTTGAACTGAGACCCATGGGAGCTGTGTTGCTAGTCTTGTAACGTGATCAAAGTGAGGATAATGTTGCAGCATGTAGGTTCATGTTATGTATTTCCAACCAGAGCTGGACTGGTAATCTGGCAAATGTAATGTAATAGGTGTTTTTTTTTTTTTTTTAAAATAGGCCAACGATCGGCCCATTGGATAATTTTCTATACTGACACTGTTCCGGCCCAATCACATCTCTTACTAACCCCCATCCCCTCTCTCTGTTTCTTGTGTTACGGCCCCCCCTGTCTTCAGACAGCTGCCGCCAAATGCGCGAAAATAACCGATTTGCTGCCGGGGCTGCAGTAGCTTCAACATCAGTTGCAGTACCCGACGTAGAACAGGCACAGGCACCTGAAGAAGTAAAGGACAGCAGTGGCCCCTGCCAGTCTATGGTTATGGCGAATGACAAAGTGACAGGGCCGAGAGCGAGAAAGCAGGAGGAGAGTGGAGGTGAAGCGGTAAGCATGGAGTAGCTCAACCTGCAGGGAAGGAGCAGGCAGGGAGGGACATTTACACTTTTTGAAAGCATTTGTTAAAAATGTTCTGAAAAATAGTTTGCAGCATGAAATGTTAATAAACAAATAAAAGTGCTTTGAAAAAAGGTTTATTTGCACAATAAGCCAGCAATGCAATGTAAATATAGAAGGAAAATGTGTTGTCCAAAAAAGTAACTTAAGTAACAATAATTAGCTCCTGATTACTGCATTATATTCTATTATTATTATTTTACATTCTGAATTGTCACCTGCCACCTGAATTTTGTTCTTCCCTGGTGCAGAAAAGGTCTCTAGAATGCAGAAAATTAATTGTTTAACACTCGAATTCTTTGGGGGATGACCCCCAGATCCCCCTATCAACTGTTTCATCAATACATTTTTTTTGTAAATAGCAGGCCTATTGAAATATATTCTTGTCTTGTTGTCATGGCCCCAATCTTATTCAATGTTACGTGTCACATCTACAGAGTGGTGGCCAAATAGAAACCTGCTGCTGAAAGAAAAAGGCCTCAAAATAGACAAAACAAAACATGGCCCTCCTTTCTCAAGGAACAACCAGTCGACAAAACACATTCTTTTTCTTTGTTTGTTTTACTGAAGTGGACTGTGGTAAAACACCCCTAACCCCCATGTTTTACAAAACACACAGCATTGCATCAATCTGTCCACACGCAATGTGTTAATGTCGCAAGATGTCGATACTGATGAAAAGCAGTGATAAAAAAACCCCACAGTGACTGTGCAAACATCACTTTGAAAACACTTTGCAGCTGCAAACACATATGCAACTCAACAAATGAACGTGAACGTGAACTCAAACCAGTTACTTATCACATATTACATTCAGGCTTCAAGGAAACGATGCAGTGACAAAGTAAAGAGCAGATTTCTCCCTTTTAATCAACTTAGGTCTCATATTCCCTCAAATACAGCTAGTGCAAAGTATAAGAATACAACATTAGACTTAACGTTTCTGTCACTAAAACTCTCTCAGCTTCCACAATCTGCTGTTACCCCTTCTGTGTCATTACAAAACTCTTCCAAAGACAAAGTAGCATGGCTGGCCCCAGTCACCAACCATCACCTCTCTTCAAATGAAGGCTGGACTGGCAGATACAAAGCGGCATGAACCACCACCCCAGTGACCCACCTTACACTTACACTTTTAAAACTTGATGCTTTCAACTTTAAAATAAATGTAATTGCTGTTAAAGCTTTTAAATACCTAATTTTATAATCTTATTTTTTTGCATTGGCTGTATTTAAAGTAAATATGTAGTTAAGTAATGAGCTTCCACATAGCAAGTATTAATAGGTTTATTTGTTGTTGTAATAATTGCAATTGCTAAGTATTTAAATGTCTAATGTTGTATTCTTATACTTTGCACTAGGAGGCAATATGAGACCTAACTTATGTGTGTTGCTTGTTTGTGCGACATGCATGGTACTGTTCATTAAGAGAACACAATCGGTGCTTGGAGACTGCTGATTTGTATTCATCTCTTGTGAGAAAATGTCATTAAAGGTTGCCTTGGGTATTCTGTGAAAGGATTTGCTTCTGAGGTGAGGTGGCTTAATGTCCACATAGAGCTTGGTGTCCATCTGACTGATGACTCCTCAGATTGTTAATTGGCTGTAGGCTGCTCTGGACTGAATAATGTGCTCAAACTTTCTTGTTCTGTTTAGGGAGTTTGGCCAAAGTCCCCCTTTGTTTTCTTTTAAAATTGTACTTTTACTTGAGTAAAGATTTTCAGTACTCTACCCAGCACTGGCTGGCTGACCCCAGTCCTACTGCTGACATGAGTGAACATGAGACAGAGAACAGAGAAGAGGGCGACAGCAGAACAGAGTCTACGCCAGCACAGTGCAAAGCAGCAGTGACATGGTAAGATTGATCATGATAAATGGCTTGAGTATTTATTTTATTCAAGGGCTCAGCTGTCGTGATTACTTGAAGAGAGCTAGATAGGTGTTGACAACCACTGATCAAGTTCCACTTCAACTTTAATGAACACAAACTAAGACCAATTGTTGGGGGTACAGTAATCAGATATTGTGTTCAATAATAACAGCCTAATTGCTCCATTTTCATGCCTAGTAATATATTTTTCAGTTATATAGATGCCTATATTTAATTCCAATTTTTGCCCCCACCACAACCTTGCATGTGGCTCCTTTAACAAAAATGACACACTAATCTTATGTCTTAAACATTGCAGTGATGACATCCCAAAACCTGTTGTTAATATCATAATTCTAATCTGTAAAATCCTAAAATAAGTAACAAAAATAAACAAATATGGCGTCTTATCTTTTATCTGGTAAAACAGATGTAAAACAGTCAGATTCTGGTTTGAACTAAACTTTGACCAAATACTGAGTCAGTGCATTTTGGCTTTGTAGGGCCGTGTACTCACCAGGGTTTGGCAGAGATTCTGCTGTTTTGTTGAGAAAAACCTGGTGGATTCAGTTGAAAGTTTCTTTAGAGAGAAACAGAGAGACTTGTCTCGACCGCAGCTCTGCTGTCACTCAGACACACTTTCACTTTGCTCGTTGCAGCCCTCCTCTGTCATTGCTGCTCCTCCTCTCAGTGCAGCTCTGGAAGTGAGGTTTTATTGCCCCCTTGGGAAAAACCTTCACACAGCTTTGGAGTTTTTAAATACGTCACATCACATCTGACCCACACTTGTTTAAAAAACTGTTAAACAATGAGATTTTAAATCATGTTTCACTAAAATAAAACAACATACCTCCAGTTACAAAAGGTGATGCTAATAACAGACTAAGTGACTAAATAAGCTTGATTAATTAGCATAATAAAAATGTCTTACTCTTTCTAAATTGTATGAAATACTGACATATGATATGAATCAATAAAACAAAGTCATAATTACATTTAGGGTTTAGTTTAATATTGACTTGGCTTCTGTGGCAACATCCTGTTTACAAACTTGACTGAACAACACTACATGTTGACATGATGTTTGACTTCAGTCTTTATTATCTCAGACATTACTTAAGTTTTGATAGAGCAGCCTTTTAAAGAAACATCTTCTGATGCAAAACTAAGACGCATCATCAGTGATGTTAACTGAGGTCATGGGGTGTTTCCGGTCTTTCAATCATACATCCTCACTCAGGTGACCTGGCTGGTTGATCAAGCCTCAGCTTGTGCCCTAGCAGCAATCTCCCACAGATCTCCTCTCTTAATCCAGAGAGGAGGCTTTCTCTGCAGCCTCTGTGCTGTTGAAGATGCTCACCTTCTCCTCTTTCTTGAGATACCAAGTGCAGTGTAAGCCCTACAGAGAGATGTCCTGCAAAGCCTCTGCGCCCAACCTCCACTGGTAACCACCCTGTCTTCCAGCCTTTCCTGTGGCAGTCGCTGACTCCTTCCCTCAGATTTATCCTCCTTTTGCTCAAAGGCTTCCTCCGTCCGGCTCTTCCCATGGCACAGTGAGCTCCAGCATGACTTTGTTCTTTATTGTCTCTGACATCAGAAATGTCAGTCTGACCGGCGGTCTTGACGACATGCTGAGGGAATTTGAGTTGCTTGCCTAAGTCTACTGTCAATTGCCAGTCCTGTAGTGCTGAGAAGTCCTGATGTTGATTTAGATGCTGTTGGCTTCTCTCCTGCTCTGAAGAAGCTGACTGTTTGCTTTGTGGGTTTTGATCTCCGACAGCTGGCAATGGCACTACAGATGCTCAGAGAAATTAATAAATCACTAGTTTCAAACAAGTTAGTAGTTACTAAGAACTCATTTTGAACAATTTTTGATTAATAAAGAAAGACATGAACTAGCAATAATAATCTAAATGTCTTCTTGTCAACTCTAACATGTTGAAATTGTCCAACAGGAAGATTCTAACCCTTTTTAAAATAAATCAGGTTTTCAGATTAAGTGCAGCACTGTTAGGTAAGGTAAGATAGCAGGTATAGGTAAGATAGATAGACTTGCAGAGGTTTCAGTTGAACCTTGGATACATACAGACCTCTAGTGGCTGATTTCCACAAGCACAGCTGGAGATAATGCAGCAGTCACAGGTTGTAATAGTCACCTATTCTGCCTTCACGTACAGCTTTTAATGTGATGGTAAACATGCTTTGTGTGTATTGGTTTTTCCTTCACATGTAAAAAAGCAACAGTTATATCATAGGCCTGTGGTGTAATCATGCAATCCTGTACTGTCGGACCAAACGGAGGTAAGTGGTGACATGCTGGTGTTCGTTCATGTTGGGGAAAGATATTTTCCCCTGTTAATTGCAGTGGTATTTATGCACTATAGACCGCTGGCATGGGTGACCATGGCTGGTCACTCTCGGTCATGCTCCCGAGACAGATGTCTCTGACCGCATTCACCCCAACACTACAGCAAAATACAAACCAGCGAATCTCAAAGGAGCAACACTCTTACGCTTAATCGCATGAAGAGTAGGGGTGAATTACTTCAGTGTGTTGTTAGGCAGATAGTGGGGATGCTCCTTGTTTGTCATACAGTGTGTTAGCTTCCAACTTTCTGTCGGTCCAGATTGGTAAAATGACTCTTGTAGATACTTCTTTTTATGACGCTCCGTCAGGTTTGTTATTGGACAGAAGAAGTTCAGTCAGTCCCTGACTATATTTCCACATATTTAACAGAACAGCAGGTAGAAACAGTGGGTGAGACCACAAGCAACCAGGCTCTAGCGGATCAGGTAGCGCAACTACAGACACAAATTGCTCAGCTCTCTACTTACACTTACCATTTTCCTCAGCAGCCTGCTCCTGACCACCCACTCCGAGTTCCATTTCTTCATCCAGGGAATTGTCTGTGCTAGACCTGGAACCTTTTTACGGGGAGTTGGATAAATGCCAGGGGTATGGGTGAGTCATAGTACAGTTCCCTGCGGGAGGTATTGATGGGTCACAAATTAGTTCAGAACATTATGGACTAAATTGTTGTCATTAATTGTAATTGCCATCATTTCATTAAGTACAGTGTTCATCATTTAAAGTATAATTTTAGAGTGTCAGGATCACAGTGTCAAAACTCTAAAGTTCTGAGAGTGTGGGGTCCTCTCTGTGTCTAACTGCGCCGAGGCAGTAACAGTAGCACATATGTGTAAGCAGGCACTTGTGAGCAGAGCCAATGAGCAACTGATTAAAAGCCTCAGGCTAATGTTGCCTACAGGTTTTTACAGTACAGCAGGATCAGCCTGCAGATCAATGGTTTTGATCACAATAACAAACGCTGCCTACTGACCAATCAGCTCTCTGGAAAATGACATCACCATCTGTAGGAAATCCCACAGACTGTTTTAGCCAATAGGCTGCTTTCTGTTTGCAGCGGTGATGTGGAGAAACTCTTGACTATGGCGATCCTACAGAGACTGATTAAAAGCCTCAGGCTAATGTTGCCTACAGGTTTTTACAGTACAGCAGGATCAGCCTA
>JALXJV020000008.1:3980788-3997853 GCA_024633595.2 Lepomis macrochirus
GCTGATCGCTGTACTGTAAAAACCTGTAGGCAACATTAGCCTGAGGCTTTTAATCAGTTGCTCATTGGCTCTGCTCACAAGTGCCTGCTTACACACATGTGCTACTGTTACTGCCTCGGGGCAGTTAGACACAGAGAGGACCCCACACTCTCAGAGCTTTAGAGTTTTGACACTGTGATCCTAACACTCTAAAATTATACTTTAAATTATGAACACTGTACTTAATGAGATGATGGCAATTACAATTAATGACAACAATTTAGTCCATAATGTTCTGAACTAATTTGTGACCCATCAATACCTCCCCGCAGGGAACTGTACTATGACTCACCCATACCCCCATTGTTACTGGAGGTGTGGAAGCAGTGTGTCGGGGAAAACCAGTTAGGTGGTGGTGCCTCCACTGACTGTTGGACCTTCTCACGACAACGTTCTCCTATGTGGTTATCCAACCTGATTGCAAAGGAAACAATACCAGCAAGCTCATCTTTTAACTATTCACTCAGAGAATCCATAAAAAACCCTCGGAGAGCCCTATCATTCCACTGGGAGTCCGTCGCAAGTGTCCAGAAGTCAATACTGAAGTCCACCACACTCCTCTGTCCCTGCCGCAGGCATAACAAGTGCTTGGCCGCGTTACCCGAGTGGTCCGGGGGGTCAAACACCTCCATTAAGCACAACACAACACGAGAGAGAGGGTTGACACAAAACACTGGGAATAAGTTGCTTCAACCCAGGACAGAGCACGGCCTCTTAAGAGTCCCATAATAAAGTGTACCTTGGAAGAGTCTGTGGCGAAGGTCACCGGTCGCTGATGAAACACTGGAACAGGAATCCCCGGCATTTATCCAACTCCCCATAAAAAGGTTCCAGGTCCAGCACAGATGATTCCCTGGATGAAGAAATGGAACTCGGAGTGGGTGGTCAGGAGCAGGCTGCTGAGGAAAATGGTAAGTGTAAGTAGATAGCTGAGCAATTTGTGTCTGTAGTTGCGCTACCTGATCCGCTAGAGCCTGGTTGCTTGTGGTCTCACCCACTGTTTCTACCTGCTGTTCTGTTAAATATGTGGAAATATAGTCAGGAACTGACTCAACTTCTTCTGTCCAATAACAACTCTGATGGAGCGTCATAAAACGGTCACTCTCCCATGCCAGCTGTCTATAGTGTATAAATACCCACTGCAATTAACAGGGGAAAATATCTTTCCCCAACATGAACGAACACCAGCATGTCACCACTTACCTCCGTTTGGTCCGACAGTGCAGGACTGCATGATTACACCACAGGCCTATGATATAACAGTTGCTTTTTTAGATGTGAAGGAAAAACCAATACACACAAAGCATGTTTACCATCACATTAAAAGCTGTATGTGAAGGCAGAATAGGTGACTATTACAACATGTGACTGCTGCATTATCTCCAGCTGTGCTTGTAGAAATCAGCCACTAGAGGTCTGTATGTATCCAAGGTTCAACAGAAACCTCTGCAAGTCTATCTATCTTACCCATAACAGTGCTGGGGCCCGTTCTTCGTACGTTGCTTAAAACATCCGAGATCAAATGAGACATCCAGGATAATATCATCGGCCTAATCATGATCTGGCTAATTGGGTTCTTCGAACACACCTGCCGGTTATGATTAGTATAGCTGGATTGAGTTATCAGAGATAATTGCGCGTTCATGCACTGGTTTAAAAGGGGACATGTATCGATAGTAGAAACATTGATCAGCAACGCTGCTATTGGCTGTTCACCATGGCCAAAGAGCGCGCTCAGTTTTTCTCCGCTGCAGAGCAAGAGTTGTTGCTAGAAGGATATACAGAATTTGAAAACTTAATTAAAACGCCAGGGAACACCTCAAAGTGTGCAAAAGCCAGAGAGAGGGCTGGCAAAAAGTTGCAGACAAATTAAATGCGTAAGTGCTCCATGTTATTGTTCTATCACTTATTACAGTTTCTTGTATTTTAATAATTTCATAATTGCTTAATGTCAGAGCCACCTCAGGACCCACTAGAACATGGGAACAAGTGAAAGTGAAATACAAGAACAACCTGTGGTCTGAAGTGGCTTGGAAATACCACAAAACCCCCTTAAAACTGCTTGAGTGCCAGATACACTTTGCGAATGGCACGACAGCACTTTTCCCCAAGTTTTCCGCGATCTCCAATAGTGCAAAGGAACGTGCCACTCGCAAAGAATCTCAGGGCAATGCACACAGTTTGTGCCGTTGTTAAAGCTCCCGACGAAGTCGAACTTGTGGTTCCAACAAATTAATGATGTATATGACACCCTCACGAGAAAAACGATATCTCTCAATAAGAATATTATCGCCTGCATTAATGGATCCTGTCTATCTCGCACACGCCGATTAATTCAAAAGCTCTTCGAATTATTCTGCCACCTTCAGCAAAAGGTTCTTCTCGTAAAAACGGACAAGACATGGCTGCGATAGACTTCCCGTATCACCTCCGCTTAGAAAGCCGGGATCTAATCCTGTTGACATGAAATAAGCCTGCTCGCGAGCAGGTTCAAGCTTACGCACCTGTTGCTATGACAGCAAGTCCAGGATGAGCGTCGAAGAACCAAATAATCCAAGATCATGCCAAATCGCTAACAATCAAATCCAGCTAAGTGAGTTAGCGACGTACGAAGAACGGGCCCCTGCACAGGAAAGGCTGGAAGGCAGGGTGCTTACCAGTGGAGGTTGGGCGCAGAGGCTTTGCAGGACATCTCTCTGTAGGGCTTACACTGGACCTCCTCAAGGAAGAGGAGAAGGTGAGCATCTTCAACAGCACAGAGGCTGCAGAGAAAGCCTCCTCTCTGGATTAAGAGAGGAGATCTGTGGGAGATTGCTACTAGGGCACAAGCTGAGGTTTGATCAACCAGCCGGGTCGCCTGAGTGAGGACGTATGATTGAAAGACCGGAAACACCCCATGACCTCAGGCAACATCACTGATGATGCGCCTTAGTTTTGCATCAGAAGATGTTTCTTTAAAAGGCTGCTTCATCAAAACTTAAGTAATGTCTGAGATAATAAAGACTGAAGTCAAACATCATGTGAACGTGTAGTGTTGTTCAATCAAGTTTGTAAGCAGGAAGTTGCAACAGAAGCCAAGTGATATATTAAACCAAACTCTAAATGTAATTATGACTTTGTTTTATTGATCTCTCCATATGTCAGTATTTGATACAATTTAGAAAGAGTAAGACATTTTTATTATGCTAATTAATCAACCTTATTTAGTCTGAAGTTATTAGCATCACCTTTTGTAACTGGAGGTATGTTGTTTTATTTTAGTGAAACATGATTTAAAATCTCATTGTTAAACAGCTTTTTAAACAAGTGTGGGTCAGATGTGATATGACGTGTTTAAAAACTCCAAAGCTGTCTGAAGGTTTTTCAGGAGGCAATAAAACCTCACTTCCAGAGCTGCACTGAGAGGAGGAGCAGCAATGACAGAGGAGGGCTGCAACGAGCAAAGTGAAAGTCAGTTACACTGACCTCTTGTGTTATGTTCACTATTTGTAATCATATGTTCTTTTGGCTGCTGTAGACTTCCATTGTAGAAAAAAGAGGAAACAAAGTAAAAACTCATCTTGTTCTTGTGTCAAGGTTTTTTCCAAGGAGGCAAGAAAACCTCACTTCCAGAGCTGCACTGAGAGGAGGAGCAACAACAGAGAAAGAGGAGAGCTGCAACGTCACATTTCCTCAAATGAAAGTGTGTCTGAGTGACAGCAGAGCTGCAGTCGAGACAAGTCTCTCTGTTTCTCTCTAAAGAAACATTCAACTGAATCCATCAGGTTTCTGAATCCAAACAAAACAGCAGAATCTCTGCCAAACCCTGGTGAGTACACGGCCCTACAAAGCCAAAATGCACTGACTCAGTATTTGGTCAAAGTTTAGTTCAAACCAGAATCTGACATTTTAACATCTCTTTTACCAAATTAAAGATATGATGCCATATTTCTTTATTTTTGTTAATTATTTTATGATTTTACAGATTAAAATTATGATATTAAAAACAGGTTTTGGGATGTCATCACTGCAATGTTTAAGACATAAGGTTAGTGTGTCATTTTTGTTAAAGGAGCCACATGCAGGTTGTGGTGGGGGTAAAAATTGGAATTAAATATAGGCATCTATATAACTGAAAAATATATTACTAGGCATAAAAATGGAGCAATTAGGCTGTCATTATTGAACACAATATCTGATTACTGTACCCCCAACAATTTGTCTTAGTTTGTGTTCATTAAAATTGAAGTGGAACTTGATCAGTGGTTGTCAACACCTACCAGCACCAACACCAGCTATTTCCCTCTTCTCTGCTCTCTGTCTCATGTTCACTCATGTCAGCAGTAGGACTGGGGCCGCCAGCCAGTGGTGGGTAGAGTACTGAAAATCTTTACTCAAGTAAAAGTACAATTTTAAAAAAGAAAACAAATGGGGGACTTTGGCCAAACTCCCCTAAACAGAACAAGAAAGTTTGAGCACATTATTCGGTCCAGAGCAGCCTACAGCCAATTAACAATCTGAGGAGTCATCAGTCAGATGGACACCAAACTATATGTGGACATTAAGCCACCTCTCCTCAGAAGCAAAACCTTTCACAGAATACCCACAGCAACCTTTAATGACATTTTCTCCCAACCGATGAATACAAATCAGCAGTCTCCAAGCACGATTGTGTTCTCTTAATATACAGTATCATGCATGTCAAACAAGCAACACACATAGTGCAAAGTATAAGAATACAACATTAGACATTTAAATACTTAGCAATTGCAATTATTACACATAACAAATAAATATATTAATACTTGCTATGTGGAAGCTCATTACTTAACTACATATTTACTTTAAATACAGCCAATGCACAAAATAAGAAAATAAAATTAGGTATTTAAATGCTTTAAAAGCCATTACATTTATTTTAAAGTTGAAAGCATCAAGTTTTAAAAGTGTAAGTGTAAGGTGGGTCACTGGGGTGGTGGTACGTGCCGCTTTGTCCTGCCAGTCCAGCCTTCATTTGAAGAGAGAGGGATGGTTGGTGACTGGGGCCAGCCTTGCTACTTTGTTTTGGAAGAGTTTTGTAATGACACAGAAGGGGTAACAGCAGATTGTGGAAGCTGAGAGAGTTTTAGTGACAGAAACATTAAGTCTAATGTTGTATTCTTATACTTTGCACTAGCTGTATTTGAGGGAATATGAGACCTAAGTTGATTAAAAGGGAGAAATCTGATCTTTACTTTGTCACTGCATCGTTTCCTTGAAGCCTGAATGTAATATGTGATAAGTAACTGGTTTGAGTTCACGTTCATGTTCATTTGTTGGGTTGCATATGTGTTTGCAGCTGCAAAGTGTTTTCAAAGTGATGTTTGCACAGTCACTGTGGTTTTTTTTTATCACTGCTTTTCATCAGTATCGACATCTTGCGACATTAACACATTGCGTGTGGACAGATTGATGCAATGCTGTGTGTTTTGTAAAACATGGGGGTTAGGGGTGTTTTAACAGAGTCCACTTCAGTAAAACAAACAAAGAAAAAAGAATGTGTTTTGTCGACTGCTTGTTCCTTGAGAAAGGAGGGCCATGTTTTGTTTTGTCTATTTTGAGGCCTTTTTCTTTCAGCAGCAGGTTTCTATTTGGCCACCACTCTGTAGATGTGACACGTAACATTGAATAAGATTGGGGCCATGACAACAAGACAAGAATATATTTCAATAGGCCTGCTATTTACAAAAAAAATGTATTGATGAAACAGTTGATAGGGGGATCTGGGGGTCATCCCCCAAAGAATTCGAGTGTTAAACAATTAATTTTCTGCATTCTAGAGACCTTTTCTGCACCAGGGAAGAACAAAATTCAGGTGGCAGGTGACAATTCAGAATGTAAAATAATAATAATAGAATATAATGCAGTAATCAGGAGCTAATTATTGTTACTTAAGTTACTTTTTTGGACAACACTTCTATATTCACATTGCATTGCAGGCTTATTGTACCTTTTTCAAAGCATTTTTATTTGTTAATTAACATTTCATGCTGCAAACTATTTTTCAGAACATTTTTAACAAATGCTTTCAAAAAGTGTAAATGTCCCTCCCTGCCTGCTCCTTCCCTGCAGGTTGAGCTACTCCATGCTTACCGCTTCACCTCCACTCTCCTCCTGCTTTCTCGCACTCGGCCCTGTCACTTTGTCACTCGCCATCACCATAGACTGGCAGGGGCCACTGCTGTCCTTTACTTTTTCAGGTGCATGTGCCTGTTCTACGTCGGGTACTGCAACTGATGTTGAAGCTACTGCAGCCCCGGGAGCAAATCGGTTATTTTCGCGCATTTGGCGGCAGCCGTAACACAAGAAACAGAGAGCCGAGGGGATGGGGGCTAATAAGAAATGTGATTGGGCCGGAACAGTGTCAGTATAGAAAATTATCCAATGGGGCAATCGTTGGCCCATTTTAAAAAAAACCCCACCTAGGCTACATTACCGGGCATTTGCCAGGTATGCCAGATTACCAGTCCAGCCCTGGTTGGAAATACATAACATGAACCTACATGCTGCAACATTATCCTCACTTTGATCACGTTACAAGACTAGCAACACAGCTCGCATGGGTCTCCGTTAAAGAATATGCAAATTAGCAAGTTATGGCATAAGAGAGTAAAGGCTAAATAGCCAGTAGTAATTTACATGGTGACCAACATCCTTTATCCCTCACGGTCGGTGATTTCTCTATTTTATTATTGTAGAAAACACTTTATAGCTTATTTTAACAATCTGAAACATAAAATGTTGTTGAAACAGTATCAGATTACAGCAAAGCCAAAAGAGAACAAACTAAAGGAAAGAAGGACATTGTGAGAGTCTTCTTCAAATATTATAATATGCATCTGTGTTGCAAGGATTTTGCTAAATGTGGTCAATGGATTTTATCATTCGAGTTTGAGAACGTGCATTACTTTAAATCCTGCCGCCACGAGGAATTGTGGGACGGAATTCTCTCTTTTCTTTTCATAAAGGGTGGTTCGGTGTAATCTCCAGCTTGGCTGGGGGGAGGAAGCTGAGAAGCTTTTAATAGTGATAGTGCCTTTGAAAAAGTACAGAGATCTCCTACCCCTCAGGAGTGGACAGTCTTTTTTTCAGTGCTCCTTTACCTGACAATATCTGCAAACGTCAGAGCCAACTGGTACACGCCCACCATGATTGAACTTCAAAGGTGTTGTGTGTCAATTACTTTTGACCGTCCATGCCTAAAGTAATTATTCATACGGCGAATTTCTCCATTACTTTCAAACACACTTCGGTGGGTCAACACATACTCATCCGCCAAAACTGCAGCCTCTCTAGGTGTTTTTACTTTATGCTCATTAATAAATGTAGCAACACATTCAGGAACTGAGTTTTTAAACTGCTCTGACTAGATTACAAAGATCCTCAAAGGTGTCAACCTTAGATGCCGTACTCCAGCGCTGAAACAGAGATATCAAGTCACGAGCAAATTCGGTGTACGTCTGGTTATCAAACTTTCTCTTAGAGCGAAAACGCTGACGACAAGTTCATAAGCTTTCAATACTGCTACCTTTACAGTTTCATAAACTCTACACTCAGTTGCACTTAAAGCTGAGTAGGCCTCCTGTGCCTTTCCAGTTAGCACACATTGTAAAAGCATCGTCCTATCTACATCTGACCAATCCCTAGCAATACGCAATACGCTCAAACAGGGAAAAAAATATATCCGGATCCGACTCACTGAATTTGGGAAGCAGACGAAGGTTATTAACCAAGTCCAAGTGCATATGCCTGCCCCCCGTAGCCTCATGACCATCAAAAACCTGCCCCTCAGAAAACGTACCCTCCTTTACTAACCGTAACTGATATTGCTTTATCTCCAATCTTGCATGCTCAGTTGTATGTTTTATAGTCTGCAACTCTATTTCTTTATCATATTTTAAACTCTTCAACTCCACTTGCTGCTTAAGTTGCAACTGCAGCAACTCTTTTGTTGTTCAAAAGTTAAAGTCCCTGCACTAGGAAGCACACTAGCTACAGAGCTAACAACTGGCTGCCTACAGAAAACTCCTGCCTCAAACAGACTCTCCTTTAAACAAGACTTTATACTCTCTTTTAGCTTCTTGTCTACAATGTCAACTTCATAGTGCTCTGCAATCTTCAATAACTGATCCTTTGTGCACTGATCCAACAAAGACTCTACAAGGGAAGCCATTCTCACAAGCCAAACAAAAAAATTAATACAAACCTTGACTGGAACACAACTGGGAAAACCAAATCTGGAATAACCCGTGATCAGGAGCCTTATCCCCAACCCTGACTAACTACAACCACTGAAACTAGCTAACTACCTCACCCCTAGTCTTCGTGCAGTTAATGGTGGGGGGTACTTATGCACGCCAAACCAGCGGTGTGAAAAAGACCACCAGGAAACTGGCAATGCTCTCACTGCCACGGAGATGCTCCCGAGCTAATAGCTCTACCCACCTTCGCTGCCGCTTAAAGTCAACACCACGAGTACCATAGAGGAACTCGCTGCCAAGCCTACCAGGGATAAAAGGTACTCCTGCTTACCACACAAGGATCCAGATAGGCCTCACCACAATTTCCCAATCAAGTCTAATCAGCTACCCCACAAATATACGCAAAGGAAATGCATCTAGTACCTAAGACAACACTGACTGGCATTAACAACCAGCTATACCACAACTCTTTTCTCCCCCAAACCAACCAATATGTGCAATCTACCACAAACAGCACCATAGCTCAAAACTAGGCCTATTTACCAAAAAGATCAGACAAGACCCCACTTGTCATGATTCTGAGTAACGGATGAGCCCTGGACTGGACGAGCCCCCACTTGTCACATCCTGGCTCATTGAATGTGACAATAAGGGGGAGACCAAGCAGGTTAAAGTGCCAAAAAAGAATGTTTTATTAAATAAACTATAAAAAAAAACATAACTATTTGCAACAGAGGAAATGTGAGTATCAGTGGCATCAGTGGTGAATGGAGTGCATGGATGAGTGAAAATGTATGAACAAAAGTTGACAGAAACTCAGGAAACAAACCCAAATCAGGAGATGTGGAGCCTAGGAGAGAGAGAGAGAGACAACGAGACAGGGTGATATATGTAGCCTAGGCTGAGGCCTACACAGGTGTCAGCCCATTACTGAACGAGCCCTCCCAAACTGCCAGCTCCTGCAGGAAGCAACCAATGAAGTTACAGCAGGCAGAAAGGGAGGGTTGTAACAGAAGGCAGATGAAGTTCTTCACCCTATGAATTCAAACTCAGGTACGCACCTCTGGGTGCCTCAGCAGGGGTGAAGTGACCTCTGCTTGTTGAATAAATGTGAAACAAAAACTAATAACTAAAATTGTTGTTAGTTGTTATTTTTATTTAAGTTATCTGTTTTTTCACATACAGTTTTAGTTTAGTTTTGCAAAAAATTTTTATTATAGTTTAGTTTCAGTAAACTCTAATCAACTCACGTACTACAGGGTACCAAGGTCCACGGGCCTACTTATATTTTAAATGTTTTACTCATTACTGCATGTTACTTCCATCTTGGTTTATAGAGAAAATAGAAAGATACTGAGAATGCAGAAGTGGAAAACAACTGAACTCACGGTGGCCACGGTGAAGGAAGCTACATAATGATCTTGAAAACCAGCACTTGAAGTGGAAATAGGTGCCAGTTGGAAATTACTGTTTCTTTATTTTCTTAGTAAATTTGTCCCAGATTCAGTTGCAATATAACAGGACTCAGGATGACTCTCCCAATATTCCACTAATCATTGTTTTGTGTTATGAAACAAATAACAAAAATATATGTTATTACATGTTCTTTCTCACTGTTATCCTCAGAGTGTGGATATGTCTGCTGCCAGCTGTCTGCTGACTGAGGATCAGTTTCTGTGCTCCATCTGTCTGGATGTGTTCACTGATCCAGTCGCCATACCATGTGGACACAACTTCTGTAAAACCTGCATCACTAAACACTGGAGTATTAATGTCCTGTATCAGTGTCCCAACTGTAAGCAGATTTTCAAGACAAAACCTGAGCTGCAGGTCAACACTTTCATCTCTGAGATGGCTGCTCAGTTCAGACAGTCAGCTCAACAGAAAGCCAGCAGCAGCAGCTCAGAGCAACAAGCTGCCAAACCAGGAGAAGTTCCCTGTGACGTCTGCACTGGAACCAAACTGAAGGCCCTGAAGTCCTGCCTGGTGTGTCTGGCCTCCTACTGTGAGACTCACCTGGAGCCTCATCTGACAGCTGCACGTCTGAAAAGACATCAGCTGATCGACCCTGTGGAGAACCTGGAAGGCAGGATGTGTACGAAGCACGATAAACTGCTGGAGCTGTTCTGTAAGACCGACCAGATGTGTGTCTGCATGCTCTGCACTGTTTTAGACCACAAGACACATGATGTTGTTCCTCTGAAAGAAGAATATGAAGGAAAGAAGGCCGAGCTGGGGAAGACAGAGGCTGAAACTCAGCAGATGATCCAGAAGAGACGACTGAAGATTCAGGAGATCAAACGCTCAGTGGAGCTCAGTAAGGAAGATGCAGACAGAGAGATAGCAGGTGGTGTTCAGGTCTTCACCGCTCTGAAGGAGTCTGTTGAGAGAAGCCAGGCTGAGCTCATCGACACGATCAAAGAGAAGCAGAGAGAGACAGAGAAACAGGCTGAAGGCTTCATCAAAGAGCTGGAACAGGAAATCTCTGAGCTGAAGAAGAGAAGCTCTGAGGTGGAGCAGCTCTCACGCTCTGAAGACCACCTCCTCCTCCTCCAAAGCTTCCCGTCCCTGAATGCTGCTCCACCCACCAAGGACTGGACAGAAGTCAGCGTCCGTCCACCTTCATATGAGGGGACTGTGAGGAGAGCTGTGAATCAGCTGGAGGAGACACTCAGTAAACAGATGAAGAAGCTGCTCGCTGAGGCCGAGCTGAAGAGGGTCCAGCAGTATGAAGTGGATGTGACACTCGATCCTGATACAGCAAATCCCTGGCTCATCCTGTCTGATGATGAGAAACAAGTAAAGTGTGGTGATGTAAAGAAGAATCTCCCAGACAATCCAGAGAGGTTTTCTCCTTGTCCCTGTGTCTTAGCAAAGCAGAGTTTCTCTTCAGGAAGATTTTACTACGAGGTCCGGGTTGAAGGGAAGACTGACTGGGATTTAGGAGTGGCCAGAGAGTCGATCAACAGAAAGGGACAAATTACAACGACTTCTCAGGATGGTTTCTGGACGATATGGTTGAGGAATGAAAATGAGTATAAAGCTGCTGCTGGCCCTGCAGTCTTTCTCTCTCTGAAGTCTCAGCCTGAGAAGGTGGGGGTGTTTGTGGATTATGAGGAGGGTCTGGTCTCCTTTTATGACGTTGATGCTGCAGCTCTTATCTACTCCTTTACTGGCTGCTGCTTCACTGAGAAACTCTACCCATACTTTAGTCCTTGTAATAACAATGGTGGTAAAAACTCTGCCCCTCTGATCATCTCTCCTGTCAATCACACAAGAACAACATTTGATTTTCCACATTTAATGTAATAAATGTGTATTTGTTGCTGATATACCATGTATAAATTGTCGATTTCAGATTGTGATTAATGTGTTTTTTTCTTTAAATGTTTTTCTTTGATCACGTTGTTACTTACTACTACAACACACCAATTTTACCGCTGATTGATTTTATGTAATGTCGTCTAATTTATTCTAATAAGCATTACCTGCCGTCAAACTGACACAAATTACTGAAGAGCAATTTATAAATGAGACAAAAGTCTTTTGCTTTTCTCTAGTTTTTCCTTTTAAATAAAAACACAAACAAAATAAAGTTTTGATTGTGTCTCATTAAATTATTTTGTTTTTGATTGATGAAAGCTGAAAAAGAGCTGATGGTGTTTCTATTGACACCAAATCATCTTTAATTTCCTTCATTTGGTGGTAGGCTTCTTAAGTTTTGGGATCTTTTAACTAGATTACGTTATCTGCTTGTTTTCAAAGTTTGTAAGCCAGTAATTTTTATATTTGCTTCTATTTTCATTATACTTTTGTTTAGTGAATATCAGATTCCTTTGAATATCTTGTGTTTATATTTCTTCAATCTTGTTTCTTTTCCTTATTTCTACTTTATTAGGATCTAATGAGTTCTTATGTTCCATCTCTAGCTTTTTCAAGTCAACTTAAAGGTTTTTCAGTTTTTCTACTCTTTGTTTCTCAGTAAAAAGATGTTATTGCAATCACCCTACCTCTCATTCCGGCTTTACAAGCATCCCAGAGTACCTCACCATTATCATTATATTCTAAATAATCTGTTATTTCTGTTATTTCTTTGTGAACTGTTTGATCATATGTAAAATCTGGGTTAAATTCTAAACTTTTAATTGTCTGATCATTGTTTATATAACAAGTGCAGATCTGCTGCAGATTACATGACTGCAGGAGCTAAATGCTGATCAATAACTAATATCTCACCATCTCAGATCAATATGAATGGTTTACACTCGATAGGCTCATAGAGGTAGATATAAGCTTTACATTCTTAATAAGGCCTAATTCAGAATTTCAAAATGGAAAATCCTGTTTACATGAACCGTATCAAAGTTTCATCTTCACTTAGTCGTGTTTGTCAGATTATTTCTCTTATTAGTGTAACAGTTCTGAGGTGTTGGTGTTTCATGTTTCCTGTTTTACTTTGAAGTTTGTCTGCCCCCTGGTGTCATTGTCTTGTTTTGCTTCCTGTCTATGTGCTCACTGATTGCCTCATGTGTTTCACCCAAGCGGGAAGCTTCCGGTCTACAATATGAAGCGAATGCAGAAGTCCCTAAAAGCTGCATTCTATTGTAAATCCAACAGGGGGCGACTCTTCTGGTTGCAAAAAGAAGTCCATTAGAAATAATGCGAAAATGTTTCTCCTTCTCAGCTGAATAATTACCCCAGTAAACACTTTCCTGATGAGTTTATGGTCTCAGTTGCTAGTTTCAAGTCTTCTTCAATACAAAATGATGTTCAAAATGATTTAGTAAATTATGGTACCATGTATTTTAAAATAGACCACAAAGCAGAGTAAGGGTGCTTTCACACCTGGATCGATTGGAGACATTTCGAAACAAAGGGGCGTTTCCCTTTTGGCTCGGTTCGTTTGGTAATATGTGAACACAACAATCGCACTCTGAGCTGGAACAAAACAACCGAGCCAAGATCGCCTAGAGGAGGTGGTCTCGGCTCGATTCCATACAAACCCTGGAGCGGTTCGTTTGCAGTGAGAACACAACCGACCCATGAACTAGAACAAATCAATGTGTTGCCTGGCAACCAACACTAAAAGATCACTTTTCAACAGCTTAGGCAGCGTAATTTTTGCTAATTTGTTGCGGTATGTTGTTGTGGTTGTATTATGTAGGCCTACTGCTGTCGGAGTTTTTTTAACTTTCGTGCGGCGCTGCTCAGATGGTTAATTTTACATGAGAGTAAAGCGCAGTTCTGTTGTCTAACGTCTACCTGCAGGTGGCAGTTATCTCGAGGCTAGTGACAGAGCTCAGATTGGGTATAGGTGCATTCGAGATGACGGCGGCTGACTTTCGCTGACTTCATAGTCTAACGTGAGCTGCAAGTGCAGGGGCGGGGTATAAGAATGGCGCCGTAAAGTCTGACACTTTCTACCTTCGTGAGCTTACTTATTGCAAAGAAAAATGCCTTGAGACTAGAAAAATGGCGCAAGGAAAAAGTGTGGTTCCAACTTTGTGCAGCCTGAGAAAAGCAACTGCGGCCGCCAGACTCGGCGCCTGCTGCCGCCTTGCTCCCGCCTTGCTCCCGCCTTGCTCCCGCGGGGTTTTCAATCATGTGTCCTGGTGACGTTTTGCAGCACCGGCTAAAGTCAGACGCGATTTCTAACCAGCATATCTTATTTTAAGTCCAGCATGCATCACGTTAAGCCAGCTCTGCGCAGCGACGCATAAAATCAAACGCACCTGATTTTTTTTACTCCGCCTGGGCCCGGGGTATTATTATTTTTTAATAACGCAGGTTAAAATACGGGAGATTTACGGGAAAATACTAATACGGGAGGATGGCGGGAAAGAAGGGTAAAATACGGGACTTTCCCGGCCAAAACGGGATACTTGACAGGTATGTCTATAATATTAAGACATTTTATTGCTTTCTTATTTTTAACAGTTCTATTGAGGTGCAGTAGTGTTTCAGTTCAACCGTAAATCGATTGAAGCAGGGTTTGGATCCAGTCCATTTTGACTTGTGTAGATGGAGTTTTCCAAGTATGATGAGGAGTTGCACAATATAGTTAATATTGTCTGGACCATGTAGTACAAAATATAACATGACATTAAATACATTAATCATTAATACTCTCACCCGTTTTTCTGTTAATAAAATGTTCCAAATATTTCCAAAATACATTTGTATGTTCACAGTGATAAAAAAGATGAAATAACAGCCCTGGTCAGGGTTACAAACAACCTGTTGATGATGGTAGATGCTGGCTCCCCTTCTCTTCTCAGCCTCCTGGACTTGACTGCAGCTTTCGACACTGTGGTCCACAAAATCCTCCTCCACCGTCTAAATTCCAATGTCGAGTTTTTGACTCTGTCCATGAGTGGTTCTCATTCTACCTCACCGGGAGAACTGAGCATGTTGCCTTGGGAGAGGCAAAATCCCTGACACACAACGTCACCTGTGGTGTCCCTCAAGGCTCAGTGCTCGGCCCCACCCTGTTTATTCTCTACATGCTCCCCCTTGGCCATGTCATCAGCCGGCATGGAGTTTCATTCCACTGCTATGCTGATGACACTCAACTCTACCTCAAGACAAACCCAACCCCCTCTGTTGCCCTGCCATCATCCACTCTGACCACCTGCCTGGAGGAGATAAAGACGTGGCTGAAGCAAAACTTTCTGCAGCTAAACAGCTCCAAGACTGAAGCCATTTTATTCGGCACTCCAAACCAGGTTCGGTCATCTGACATTACCAGCATCACCTTCTCCGGCCAAAATATTCCACTCTTAACATCAGCCACTAACCTGGGTGTTCTCATCTCTCATCTCACTCTCATCTGACCTTTGAGGCTCACATCAAACATCTCTGCAAGACCTCCTTCTTCCACCTCAGGAACATCACCAAACTCCGTCCCACACTCGCTCCTGCAGATGCGGAAAAGCTTGTCCACGCTTTTGTCTCCTCCAGGCTGGACTACTGCAATGCGCTCCTCACCGGGATCCCTGAGAAAAGCCTTCAGAAGTTGCAGTACATCCAGAAAAGCGCTGCTAGGATCCTGTAGAGGGTGCGCAAACATGACCACATCACCCCCATCCTCAAATCATTTACATTTACTCATTTGGCAGACGCTTTTATCCAAAGCGACTTACATTTGAGGAACAACTTACAAGTATCAACAGAGCATCAAATACAGATCTACAACTGACAATACATACTAGTAAGAGCAGCAATAAATCCTGGTAAGAGCTCATAGTACATATCACATCAATGGGTAAATACCTAGGGAAGGAAGTAAGAGTTAACAGAAAGTGTAATCAGAACAAAAAGTGCAGTCAATACAAGATAATTGTAGGGATAGAAGAAGAAGAGCACAGGAAGTGCATGTTAGAGGTTAATGTTAGTTAGTTAGAGGTGTTATAAGAGGAAGTGTTCTCGGAAGAGATGAGTTTTCAAGAGCTTCTTGAAGTTAGAGAGGGACGCCCCTGCTCTTATGGCGTGTGGTAGCTCGTTCCACCACGTGGTGTCACAGATGAGAACAGCCGGGACTGGGATCGCTTTGTGTGAAGGGCTGGCAGAGCCAGGCGCCGTTCGTAGGAGGAGCGTAGAGGCCGAGAAGGAACGTAGGTTTGTATAATGGAGTTTAGGTGGGTGCAGACCGGTGGTCACTCTGTATGCAAGCATTAGTGACTTGAATTTGATTCTGGAGGCCACGGGAAGCCAGTGGAGGTCACTGAGTAATGGAGTGACATGAGTCCTTTTGGGCTGATCAAAAACCAGACGAGCTGCTGCGTTCTGAATCATTTGTAAGGGTTTCACAGCACAAGCTGGTAGACCTGCTAGGAGGGCGTTGCAATAGTCAAGGCGAGAGATAACCATGGCCTGTACCAGAAGCTGGGTGGCATACTGAGTGAGGTAGGGCCTGATTTTCCTTATGTTGTATAAAGCAAAGCGGCATGACTTAGAGACAGCAGCGACATGGTCTGAAAATGACAGTTGATCATCAATCATGACACCCAAGTTTCTCACCACCTTGGTTTGAGTGATGGTTGAGGAGTCAATTTGTAGTTTGATGTTATGGTAAATGGATTGCTTGGCTGGAATGACCAAGAGTTCAGTCTTGGAGAGGTTTAGTTGAAGTTGGCAGGCCTTCATCCATGTAGATATGTCCGAGAGAGACAGTCTGTAATCCGCGCCGATACAGTGGCATCGTCTGGCGGGAAGGATAGATAGAGTTGCGTATCATCTGCGTAGCAGTGGTAAGAGAAGCCGTGTGAGTTTTTTAGAACTTACCTGTTTTATCATGTAGCACTTTGGGATTTGCACAAATATAAAGTGCAATACAAATTAAATGTATTAATAATAATAATAATAATAATAATAATAATAATAATAATAATAATAAATATAGTTTCTCTTTCTACATTGAAAAAATCACAGTTATAATTAATGTTAACTTAAGTTTAAATCTTTGCAACACTTCTTTGGCGGGATAAATACGATGCAAAATCTTAAAGTTCACTCCTTTAGCCTTGCAGGTTAGAAACCGTGTTCGACTTTAGCCGGCGCTAAACGTCACCATGTCACATGACATTGAAACCTTGCGGGAGCAAGGCGGCTGCAGGCAACAAGTCCGGCGGCTACAGTTGCTTTTCTCAAGCTGCACAAATTTGGAACCACACTTTTTCCTTGCGGCATTTTTCTTTGCAACTGCCACGAGATCATCATTGATCTCAGCTCACAGTAAGCTCACGAAGGTAGAATGTGTCCGACTTTATGGCGCCGCTTTTATACCCCGACCCTGCAGTCACCTGCAG
>JALXJV020000008.1:3998353-4017517 GCA_024633595.2 Lepomis macrochirus
ATTATTATACCCTATATAGTCCACTCAGTGTATCCCTGAATGCATTTTGAAAAGTAGTGTACAACTGATGGTTTAACTTCTCACCTTGCTGCAGTGATGTACAGGTGAACTCCAGGACCCTGTGACATCACAGGTGGGTGTGGTCACAGGTGCAACAGAGCACATTTTGAACCTCTGCTGTTGGTTTACTGAAAGTTTGATCTGAGACTGTCGACCGTGACGACAATATGCTCCACTAAATAATCTGACAAGAAAAAGAAGTTTACTTTAATTTGACCTTTCAGAGAAAATAATTACCAGTGGAGGTATAACTTTCTCTTTTTCCCTCCACACAACTAAAAGAGCTGACAGACGTGTAAAGGTCACCTGAAGTCGTCGTGTCCTCAGCAGCACATTTGACACTTTAATACAAACACACCTGTCGTCATGAACAAACTGCAGTCTGTGTGTTATTAAAGCGTCTCTTTTATCAATAGACGCTGGTGATTCTTCTTTCTGTGAATGAAGTAGTTAAAACTAGCTCCACCTCCACCAATGACAACATTAAAGTACCGCTTACATATTAATATATCAATAATAATGATCAATACTATAATAGTAAAACACTGACAGTAGCCACTCTGCATCAGTACTTTTACTTTTGATACTTTAAGCACATTTTGTTGTTAATACTTCTGTACTTTTACTTGAACGCAGGACTTTTACTTGTAATGGAGTATTTTTATACTGTGGTACTGCTACTTTTACTTTGTAAAAATGAGTTGAATCCTTCTTCCATTGCTGGTTACTGCCTGTAAATATTTAGTGAACACATTTCTACAAAGGAGCAGCTGGTTGGAGGAATGTGTGTTCATTTAGTGACACATAAACCTGCAGGAGGATGAGTGTGATCAGCTGGTGCAGCTGGCTGCTGTCACTGTTGTTTTAACTTTTCACACTGAAGCCGTTTAACAGTCGTCCGCTGCTTCAGAGTCCAAAATCATTAACAGTTCACTTCATCATGTGTTCATCAGTTCATATTGTTGTCTGAATGTCTGCTGACAGTTGGAGAACTCAGCACTAACCTTTGGCTGGTAGGAGTGGCACGACTCCGGCCACCGCTGCAGCTTCTGGGATTTCATCCTGTTGCACTTCACCGTGGTGTTATGTTCATTGCCATTAAGGAAAACAGACCACTTAATGCTGAGGAACATTCATTGCAACGTTTTTGATAATAGTTCCAATCTTATACCTGAGTTTTGGTGCTGATACAAAAATTAATCAGATTCGAAGGAATATAAACCAGTTTTATTTCAACAAAAGAAGACAAATTGCCCAAAAGTTAAATCTAACGACAGAGAACGAAGGGAGGAGCAACTGTGAAAGAGGAGAGCTGCAGCATCACATTTCTACAAATCAAAGTGAAAGTTTGTCTGAGTGACAGCAGAGCTGCAGTCGAGACAAGTCTCTCTGTTTCTCTCTTAAGAAACTTTCAACTGAATCCATCAAGTTTTTCTCAACAAAACAGCAGAATCTCTGCCAAACCCTGGTGAGTACACGGCCCTACAAAGCGAAAATGCACTGACTCAGTATTTCGTGAGAGTTTAGTTCAAAGCAGAATCTGACTGTTTTACATCTGTTTTACCAGATAAAAGATATGATGTCATAGATTTGTGTTAATGTTGTCTATTGAAACAGTAAATATTATCAGCTGTACTTGTTTGGCAGAGACTCTGCTGTGTTGTTAAGTCAGTTTAACTTTTCTTTTCCTGAGAAACAGACTTGTCTCGACTGCAGGTCTGCTGACACTCAGACTTAAGTTTAGATTCATTTTGAGGAATATGAAATTTAAACGTGCTTTTCCAATGCTGCTCCACCTCTTTCTCTGCAGGTGAGGTTTTCCTGCCCTTCAGGTTTGACTTGATTGTTGACGTTGTATTGGCAAATTATGAATTTAGTTTGGAGCAAAGCACTGAAGGCTTATGAGGTTACCTTGTGGTTACTGGAGACCTTTTAATATAACATACGGTATCTATGGCTCAGTTGGCTACAACACCCCTGTAACAGTCTCTCTTCAAACCCACAACAATGCCAACATCAATTCAATGTTAATCTTAATTTCTGACCTACAGAATGAGTTGCTACAAAAGACACAATTACTTAAGTTCAAAGTTTAAGATACTGTAAGTATCTTCAGCCATTCAGTCCATTTTTTTTACACTTTTTGTCCTCAGAGTGTGGATATGTCTGCTGCCAGCAGGCTGCTGACTGAAGATCAGTTTCTGTGCTCCATCTGTCTGGATGTGTTCACTGATCCAGTCAGCACACCATGTGGACACAACTTCTGTAAAACCTGCATCACTGAACACTGGGATGATAATTTCCCATATCAGTGTCCCAACTGTAAAAAGGTTTTCTACACAAAACCTGAGCTGCAGGTCAACACTTTCATCTCTGAGATGGCTGCTCAGTTCAGACAGTCAGCTCAACAGAAAGCCAGCAGCAGCAGCTCAGAACAACAAGCTGCCAAACCAGTAGAAGTTCCCTGTGACGTCTGCACTGGAACCAAACTGAAGGCCCTGAAGTCCTGCCTGGTGTGTCTGGCCTCCTACTGTGAAACTCACCTGGAGCCTCATCTGACAGCTGCACGCCTGAAAAAACATCAGCTGATCGACCCTGTGGAGGATCTGGAAGGCAGGATGTGAACGAAGCACGATAAACTGCTGGAGCTGTTCTGTAAGACTGACCAGATGTGTGTCTGCATGCTCTGCTCTGTTTTAGACCACAAGACACATGATGTTGTTCCTCTGAAAGAAGAATATGAAGGAAAGAAGGCCGAGCTGGGGAAGACAGAGGCTGAAACTCAGCAGATGATCCAGAAGAGACGACTGAAGATTCAGGAGATCAAACGCTCAGTGGAGTTCAGTAAGGAAGCTGCAGACAGAGAGATAGCAGGTGGTGTTCAGGTCTTCACCGCTCTGAAGGAGTCTGTTGAGAGAAGCCAGGCCGAGTTCATCAACACGATCAAAAAGAAGCACAGAAAGACAAAGAAACGTGTTGAAGGCTTCATCAAAGAGCTGGAACAGGAAATCTCTGAGCTGCAGAAGAGAAGCTCTGAGGTGGAGCAGCTCTCACGCTCTGAAGACCACCTCCACCTCCTCCTAAGTTTCCCGTCCCTGAACGCTGTTCCACCCACCAAGGACTGGACAGAAGTCAGCGTCCGTTCACCTTCATATGAGTGGACTGTGATGAGAGCTGTGTATCATGTGAAGGAGACGCTCAGTAAACAGATGAAGAAGCTGCTTGAGGCCGAGCTGAAGAGGGTCCAGCAGTATGCAGTGGATGTGACACTCAATCCTGTTACAGCAAGTCCCTACCTCATCCTGTCTGATGATGGAAAACAAGTTAAACATGTTAATTTAAAGCAAAATCTCCCAGACAATCCAGAGAGATTTAATACTTGTCCTATTGTCTTAGCAAAGCAGAGTTTCTCTTCAGGAAAATTTTACTACGAGGTTCAGGTTAAAGGGAAGACTGACTGGGATTTAGGAGTGGCCAGAGAGTCGATCAACAGGAAGGGAAGCATCACAGCGACTCCTCAGGATGGTTACTGGACGATATGTTTGAGGAATGAAAACAAGTACCAAGCTTTTGATGTCCCTCCAGTCCGTCTCTCTCTGAAGTCTCAGCCTGAGAAGGTGGGGGTGTTTGTGGATTATGCGGAGGGTCTGGTGTACTTTTATGACGTTGATGCTGCAGCTCTTATCTACTTCTTTAGTGGCTGCTGCTTCACTGAGAAACTCTACCCACTCTTTAGTCCTTGTCTTAACAATGGTGGTAAAAACTCTGCCCCTCTGATCATCTCTCCTGTCAATCACACTAGAACAAACATTTGATTTAATGTATATTTGTTGCGGATGTACTCTGTATACATAGTTGATTTTTCTTTATTCTGATCAATGTGGATTTTTTTCTGTAAATGTTTTTTTTTGATGTGTCATGTTGCTACTTACTTACTACTTGTTTTTCTCTCTTTTAAATTATTAAGTAAGTTATTTTTTTCAATGTATAAAAAAGTTTTTTTGATTGATATCAAAGCTGAAAAACAGCTGATGGTGTTTCTAATGACACCAAATCATGTGATTAAAAACACCATTAGCTGTTCTCAGACGTGACTCGAGCTGACGAGCTCCAATCCCCCATTACATCTGAGACAGTCTGCAGTGGAAGATAATGTGGTGTTATTTAAGGTTTGAGTTGTGTTTGAGCAGCTGATATGAACACTAAACCAGAGCTACTAGTTTGTAGAGAATAAGTGACACCTGAGGACGCCCTCTAGTGGAGTTCATAACAAACTGCAGCCTCTGGCCACATGAGGACGTGCTCTGACTGCAGGAGCTCAATGAGATCTAAGTCTAACTGGTGCAAGTACTCTGTCTAATGTCACTGATGAGCTTTTTTAAAAACGTGTCCTGTTAAAAGGTCCAAATGGCAAATCCTGTTGACATGACCTGTATCAATTACTGAATATTGTCATATTAATTAGTGTTAGTGCAAACATAGTCACTAAAACGTGTTTGTCTGGTTATTTCTCTAATTAGTATCCCTGTTCTGAGGTGCTGGTGTTTGTGTTTCATGTTTCCTATTTTATTGACACTTATAAGTCACCTGGGGTCTTTCTCATTTTCCAAATTTGTGCCTCCTCGCTCCTCAAGGTACATTTTAGGAATTAAAATGTCCTTCAAGATGATGCGTTGAGATCGAGGAGGCAGGAGTTCAATGAGAAAGGCCCCTGGTGTCATTGTCTTGTTTTGCTTCTGTGTGCTCCCTAATTGCCTCATGTGTTCCACCTGTGCCTTCAACTCTCCTGTGCATATAAGTAGTTGTCTTCCCG
Source organism: Lepomis macrochirus (assembly GCA_024633595.2). Classification (NCBI taxonomy): domain Eukaryota; kingdom Metazoa; phylum Chordata; class Actinopteri; order Centrarchiformes; family Centrarchidae; genus Lepomis; species Lepomis macrochirus. The sequence goes on from JALXJV020000008.1 coordinate 4,003,227, forward strand.
TCATTAGTCACCAATTCTTTGTTCATTACTGTTTTACTAGTGTGTCTACCAGTGTACTACGGATGTCTCGTTTCCCAAGCATCGTCTCTGGTGTTCTCCAGTATTCTTTCCACTACCGTCTCTGCAGAGCATTTACCACCACAGAGTCCGCAGGAGATCTGTCTCCATTATCAAGGATCCCACCCACCCCCAACATGACACAACTGTTCACACTTCAAATAAAGAAACACCTCAGCATCACATTTACCATTTTAAGTATATAGCACATTGAAAAACAACAGGAGTTGACCCAAAGTGTTTTCCAAGAACACAATACACACAAATACAAGTATAAACTAACAAAACAACAAAGAGTATTTAACACTGTGTATCCAACTACACAATAAAACACTAGTGCACCAATACATAGTAGTAAAAGGGAATATGGAGAACTTGGTAGAGAAAATTCAAAGACGCTAAAAAGAAGTAAATAAGAACAACATCAGATTAAAATGGATTAGGATAAATAAATAAAATAAGAGACTGAATCAGGTAAAAGTCAGAGAAAAAAGGTAGGTCTTTAAATTGGATTTTAAGTTCTCAATGTTAGATGGAAGATGGTTCTTGATGTTAGATGGAAGACTATTCCAAAGCCCGGGGGAAGCAACAGAAAAGGCCCGGTCACCTTTGGTTGTAAAGGCGTGAGAAGGGGCCTTCGAGGACTTGTTGTGAAGATGACCTGAGCGACCTAGGTGCAGAATATGGAATTAGCATATCAGTAATGTATTGTGGGGCTAAGCCATTAATGGCTTTGAAAACAAATAACACAATTTTAAAATCAATTATGAGTTTTACTGGTAACCAGAGACAAGACTGGAGTTATGTGTTGTCTTTTCTTTGTTCCAATTAAAAACTAGCAGCTGGATTTTGAACCATTTGTAGTTGGGAAAGTGTTGACTGGGTCAACCCCATATATAGGTGGTAGAGGTGATAAGTACATGTATAACTGTTTCCAGTTCTCTATAGGATAAAAATGGTTCCAATTTGGCTATGGTTCTAAGTTGATAAAAATGCCCTTCACGAAACTACTGATTTGCTTGTTAAAATTCAAACAAGTATCCATAAAAAACACCTAAATACTTCACTACATTGTGCAAGTTTGTAGTCAGGGGACCAAGTGAATTTCTTAAGTTAATGACGGAGTTTTCAGTCAGACAGTTTTAAGAGGTTTTTCAGAGAGTGAGTGCTGTCACATGTAACTGGTATGTAGAACTGTGTATCATCCGCGTAACAATGACACAAAATATTGTACTTCTCAAAAATAGTACCAAGAGGAAGCGTGTATAGTGAAAATAAGAGAGGGCCTAAAATTGAGCCTTGAGGGATGCCGCATTTAATGACAAAAGGAGATGATGAATAATTTCCTATTCTAACAGTTAACTTTCTGTCAGGTAGGATGTAAACCATTGTAACACTGTGCCCTGTAGACCAACTTTTTCCTCCAGGCATTTTAATAGAATCTGATGGCCAATTGTGTCGAAGGCACTAAGACCAAGCAGAACTAAAATAGCAAAAGAGCCAGAGTCGACGGAGAGAAGGATGTAATTTTGTACCTTTAGCAGAGCAGATTCAGTACTATGAAGTGCTCTAAAACCAGACTGGATCATCAGATTTAATGATCATGAGAACTTCTTGCCGTCCACAACAGTGCCAGAGACCACAGAGATTAAAGTCCTTTAGGAAACTGACAGGAGACACAAACACACATTGAACAGAAATCTGTTTATGTCTTGAGGAACACGCAGTGCTGTGCTGAATCTGCACACCATCACATCCAAGTCTCACAGCAGATTTTTACTTTTAATAGATATGAAATGTCAGTTAGTAAATGGCTCTTTCTGCTCTGTCACAACCTGGCTCAACACTAAGTGACAAAAGAGGGAAACCACACAGTCTGGAAATTATACTAGATATTTTAATAAGTAAATGAATACAATGTAAAATATACAATTGTAGGTGTCTGTCAGATCAGTATGTAGTGTATGTGTGAGTGAACAGAATCACCACCCCAGAGGCCCGCCCTGGCACGGAGCATATGTAACATAATGCTATATACTGTGTATATTATGTAACCCCTACATTTGAGTTAAAACGTGTAGCATGTAAGTGTTCTCATATTAGGCTCAGTCACGTTAAGAGGTTAACCTCTGACCCTGAGCTGCGACAGACTATGATGTTTATTTTAGGAGAGGCCTCTGATTCATCCATGTAGATGTCAATCACGTTTCTAAAATTGTATCTGATTAAGGGGCGGGACTAACAGGCAGAGCAGATTGGAGTCCACCGGTGTTGTGCCAAATGTGTGTGTTTTCTGTGGAGGCAGCGACCAGCTGCAGAAGAAAGAAAGGTGTAATTTAATTAATGTACAGAGACAGATAGTTGCCTGACTAGTTTATGCTAAGTGTGTCACACTGCTACAAAGTTTTGTGTATCGTACTGTGTGTGAGAGCTAATAGTCTGCAGACAGCAACAGGTTAGCACCATCGCTAGCAGCAAGTTAACATGGTACAAACACCGGAGCCCCTGCGGCGTGTGATCGGCTGTTAACGTTACACTTCAAGGGAGACCGTCCTGTGCCTGTTTTTATCTTCATCTTTCATGTTATTGTGTTTTGAGTTAATTATATGTTAAGGTAAATTTAATAAAACCTTATGGTTCATTTAAACTGTTTTCTGCGTGAACCTTCCCTCTTTGTTGTGTTCTACCACAAGCTGGGCATAACAGTGTAAATGTACTTACATTACACCACTGAGAACTGAGCCAGTTCGACCTACAACTATGACTGTGTAATTATTACAGAAACAGTAACTAACCATAACACGTGCAATAAAAGTGCTCGATCACTGATAGCAATAAGTAACTGATAGTGTTGATGTGCAGCTGTGAGACTCACACTTGAGCAGAGGTTGGGCGATTTTGGCGTGACGATGACGGTTCTTACACATTGCCTGGTAGTCAAACAAAAACACTCTGCAAACAAACATTCAGATGAACTTCAGTGAGATCTACGGAGAGAAAAAATACTGATGATTTCAAAAATTAAAATGTTAAATCATTGTATTTTGTTATTTTCTATATCTTGGCAACTTCAAGTGCAGTATGGCGTCTCTACCAAAACCACTGACCAAACAGAATTTATATTTAAATGTTGTTAAAACAAAAACACATCTTACTAACAAGTACTATCTTTATTACATTTATTCATTTCGCTGAAATTTTTTCCAAAGTGATTCACAATTGCTATTTATGTCAGAGGTCGCACGTCTCAGGAGCAAAACGGGGTGTCTTGCTCAGGGACACAATGGTGGATGTTAACCAGTGGGGGATTGAACCCAGGTCTCTCACACCAAAGGCGTGTCCTTGTAACATCCTGGATCCAAACCAGTCTGTTAACTTTTCCCGTCACTCTCCACTGATAAACTGCTGACACTGTCAACAATGAGACTGTAAAGGGAGCATTGATCTAAAGATACATTATGTTCTTCATTATCTGGCACTGACTTCTGTTGCATTGTTGTCTCTTTATAATTGAATGTTATTTTGGCTGCTGTATACTTATATTGTAGAAAAGAAGAAGAACAAACGAAAAGTAAAAACCCATCTTGTTTCAAAGCTGTGTCAAGATATTTCTTGAGGAGGCAATAAAACCTCACTTCCAGAGTTACACTGAGAGGAGGAGCAACAGTGTATGAGGAGAGCTGCATCATCACACTTCCTCAAATGAAAGTTAAAGTTTGTCTGAGTGACAGCAGAGCTGCAGTCGAGACAAGTCTCTGTTTCTCTCTAAACATTTAACTTAATCCATCAGGTTTTTCTCAACAAAACAGCAGAATCTCTGCCAAACACTGGTGAGTACACAGCCTTTTTTCACATCTGTTTTACCAGATAAAAAATATGATGTGTCATTTTGACATTTTTTTTAGAATTAACTCTAGGAGAGAAATATTACGATTGAGTACAGTTAAGGCAGGTTGATTTATGTGACAAACAAGGAAACCCTCCTGCTCTAATGTCCCTTAGCCTGTTATGTTCCACTACACAAACAGAGAAGCAGGAAGAGGAGCACAGAAACGGCTGTTTGTGTTGATCTCTCTGTCTCTATTGGTGACTGTCCCTTCACTTCGTTAATGTTAAGCATTGTTTTGTCAATAAAGCTAAAATTACGTTGAGACACTCCTGATTTTTAAAACATCTAAACCAGATACAGTATATCATTAAGGAGGACTAATCAATGTTTAATTTTATTTTAAAAATATTTAAAAGTAATAACAGTTTTCTCATTTTTTGTCCTCAGAGTGTGGATATGTCTGCTTCCAGCTGTCTGCTGACTGAAGATCAGTTTCTGTGCTCCATCTGTCTGGATGTGTTCACTGATCCAGTCACCATACCATGTGGACACAACTTCTGTAAAACCTGCATCACTGAACACTGGAATATTAATGTCCTGTGTCAGTGTCCCAACTGTAAAAAAGGTTTTCAACACAAAACCTGAGCTGCAGGTCAACACTTTCATCTCTGAGATGGCTGCTCAGTTCAGACAGTCAGCTCAACAGAAAGCCAGCAGCAGCAGCTCAGAACAACAAGCTGCCAAACCAGTAGAAGTTCCCTGTGACGTCTGCACTGGAACCAAACTGAAGGCCCTGAAGTCCTGCCTGGTGTGTCTGGCCTCCTACTGTGAAACTCACCTGGAGCCTCATCTGACAGCTGCACGCCTGAAAAAACATCAGCTGATCGACCCTGTGGAGGATCTGGAAGGCAGGATGTGTACGAAGCACGATAAACTGCTGGAGCTGTTCTGTAAGACTGACCAGATGTGTGTCTGCATGCTCTGCTCTGTTTTAGACCACAAGACACATGATGTTGTTCCTCTGAAAGAAGAATATGAAGGAAAGAAGGCCGAGCTGGGGAAGACAGAGGCTGAAACTCAGCAGATGATCCAGAAGAGACGACTGAAGATTCAGGAGATCAAACGCTCAGTGGAGTTCAGTAAGGAAGCTGCAGACAGAGAGATAGCAGGTGGTGTTCAGGTCTTCACCGCTCTGAAGGAGTCTGTTGAGAGAAGCCAGGCCGAGTTCATCAACACGATCAAAAAGAAGCACAGAAAGACAAAGAAACGTGTTGAAGGCTTCATCAAAGAGCTGGAACAGGAAATCTCTGAGCTGCAGAAGAGAAGCTCTGAGGTGGAGCAGCTCTCACGCTCTGAAGACCACCTCCACCTCCTCCAAAGACTCCCGTCCCTGAACGCTGTTCCACCCACCAAGGACTGGACAGAAGTCAGCGTCCATCCACCTTCATATGAGGGGACTGTGAGGAGAGCTGTGAATCAGCTGGAGGAGACGCTCAGTAAACAGATGAAGAAGCTGCTTGAGGCCGAGCTGAAGAGGGTCCAGCAGTATGCAGTGGATGTGACACTCGATCCTGATACAGCACAGCCTTGGCTCATCCTGTCTGATGATGGAAAACAAGTTAAACATGGTGATGAAAAGAAGAATCTCCCAGACAATCAAGAGAGATTTGATTATTGTCCTTGTGTCTTAGTAAAGCAGAGTTTCTCTTCAGGAAGATTTTACTACGAGGTTCAGGTTAAAGGTAAGACTGAGTGGGATTTAGGAGTGGCCAGAGAGTCGATCAACAGGAAGGGAAAAATCAGAGTGAGTCCTCAGAATGGTTACTGGACGATATGGTTGAGGAATGAAAAGTATGATGCTAATTCTGTCCCTCCAGTCCGTCTCTCTCTGAGGTCTCAGCCTGAGAAGGTGGGGGTGTTTGTGGATTATGAGGAGGGTCTGGTCTCCTTTTATGACGTTGATGCTGCAGCTCTTATCTACTCCTTTACTGGCTGCTGCTTCACTGAGAAACTCTATCCATTCTTTAGTCCATTTCTTAACAATGGTGGTAAAAACTCTGCCCCTCTGATCATCTCTCCTGTCAATCACACTGAGTAGAACAAACATTTGATTTTCTACATTTAATGTATATTTATTAATAATGTATGGTGTATACATTTCTGTTTTCTGATTCTGATCAACATGCTTTTTTCTGTAAATGTTTTTGTATCATGTGTCACGTTGCTAAAACACACTCTGATTGATTTGATCTAATTTACTCTAATAACTGCATTACCTGCCTTCAATACTGTTAAATCATCAGAAAACAATGTCCTCCGAAATAAGAAGCATTTACTCGTTCCTTAAATGTCTGGCTGCCAAATTCTAAACTTTTTATTGTCTGATCATTGTTTCTATAAGAAGTGTTGCATACTGGCACAAATTACTGAAGAGCAGTTTATAAATGAGACAAAAGTCTTTTGCTTTTCTCTCTTTTTTCTTTTTAAATAAACAAAAGCAAAATAAAGTTTCATTGTGTCTGATTAAGTTATTGTGTTTGATTGATATCAAAGCTGAAAAACAGCTGATGGTGTTTCTAATGACACCAAACCATGTGATTAAAAACACCATCAGCTGTTCTCAGACGTGACTCGAGCTGACGAGCTCCAATCCCCCATCACATCTGAGACAGTCTGCAGTGGAAGATAATGTGCATTTATTTAAGGTCTCCTGCTCCTTGAAGTTTCTGTGGTGTTTGCCGTTTAATTTTTCTAAAATTCAAGTGGATTCCAGAGACAAACGAATAGTGAAGGTAAAATATAAAGAAGGAAAACACTCAACAAACATGAGCGTTACCTCAACATCTGTGTAAGTTTGGTTCACTTTCCAGCTGTATCACAATTTACCATCTTGTTACACGAAGAAATTTAAGACAGGTTCTGTTACAGTGTTCCTCTCTGAAAAGTCTCTAATTGTGGCTACTGTTTCCTACAGCTGCATGTATAGTCATGTTACACTCATGTTACACTCATGTTACAGTCATTGCAGACACCATTTCTTATGTATCATGTCTGCTTACCTGCAACATTCGCACGCAGATTGGTAGATTTTTATATAAAGTCTATGATTGGTACCAGCACGTGGTCTGTTCAGACTCATTACAGCAAATTACTAATGTTACACTGTCGCCACTGCTCCTAAAATGACTCACTATACAGTATACTCCCTCTTGTGGCAAAAGTGGGAAATAACGTCTACTTTATGTTACAGCAAAATACACAAAAAAACAAAAAAACACTGTTAATAGCAGTATTCACATGAGTTCAGCAGCTAAGTACTGTTGTGTTTTCCAGATTCTGAGTAAGGAGAGGCTTGGTCCAATGAAAATTAACTAAAGATTTATTTACAATTGGTGAATAAGCGATGGCACTACAGAACAAACAAAAACACTGCAGTGGACTGAAAATGCTTCTCTGAAGATCCACAGATTCCAGTCAAATCCTTACGGACTGAGTCACTGCCGCCCCCAGCAGTGGACTGGAAAGTTGTTTCTCCTTTCAGATTCTCCTTTCATAGTCATCGGTCGTTCGGTAGGTTTCTTTGTGACCCAATTAGGAAGGTGTACCATAATTGTTCTTCTACGTTACTTTTGGTCAAACAAAAGAGCTCTGATCCCAGGTGTGAAACCCCCTTCAATCTACTGGAACAAACAGTTTCTAAACTAATCACACACAACAACAGGGGCTGTTCTCCAAAACGGTCGACGCCCAATCTTAGATGTCCATGAAGCAGCTAAACAAAAGAATCCTTCTGGCAGTAAACAAAGAGGTGTCAGTTTTCTTCACATTACAAAGAGGAGATAAACAAAGGTTTGATCAGCACTCTGATGGAATCGTCTGGCCTAAGACCCTGCAGTTTACATTTGAAGAAAGACACTGAAACACATTTGGTAAAAAGTTTCAGCTTTGTTGTAAACTTTTAAACTCTTCTGTCAGCCTGGCAGGAAACACCTCTGCTGGCCTGTCTGTAGGAAACACTTACAGTTTAAACTTAGTCCAGTTTCATCTCAAGTGTGCAGTTATGATAACGGTTTTGCACTGTTCACAGCTGTAACTATTAAAGCTATGTAGCTGATATGACAGACAGACTGACTGTTCTTATAACATTAACTGTGACGGAGCTGCGTTATTGTCTCTAATACTGGCATTGCAGTAATGTGAAGTTTATCTCTGAATGAGAATGGGTTTGTATTAGCCTGCGCTTGACAGGCTAATTCAAACCCAATGTAGCAGTAGCCTATGTAAACTTACACAGGCTACTGCAGCAACAGACTCACATACAGGCGACGGCGTGTGGGCTTAATGTCACAATACACAACAGAAACAGCTTGACATTACAGTTAGCGACATTAGCGGCACAATATGCTAAGTTCAACAGGCAAGTGTTCAAAAAAACAGAAAAGCAACATAAAAATGGGAAAACATACAGGTTCCAGGTTTGAAGTGGGTATAGATCCATCCATGAGCTGCTAAGTTGATAGATTTCATTTGGTAGTGAAGTTACAGCCTAGTGTTGTGTAATGGTAGATACACAACTGAACCATAAGAACCTGAAGTGGTCTTCCAACTGAAGAGGAAGTGAAGTCTTAACTGAGGACCCGCCGTGATGAGACGACTGACAGATTGCATTTTCATTTGCATTGTGTCCCTTGGAAAGCTGCTTGTAAATGTAAATGCAATGCAATAGACTGGGGGCCTGTTTCACTCATTGCATTTGAATAAAGTCCACTATAGAGCAGACTAAGTCTTTGTAAATGCAATGTCAAATGCTGTTCTCATTTTCAATGTCACAAGGTTAAGAATTGGCATTTTAATTTAAATTTTGACCTAAAAAGACCATGAGCACACGGACATGTAAATGCAATAGAATAGTGGCGCTGTTTCACACATTGCATTTGAATAAAGTCCAATATAGAGCAGACTAAGTCTTTGAAAATGAAATGTCAAATGCTGTTTCCATTTTCATTTTAATGCTCACACAAGTATGTGAAAATGAAAATGATTGCATTTTCATTTTTCCCTAAATAACGTGTGGAAAATTATAATGTTGATGTGGGATTTCATTTTCAATTTTGCATGATAATTTTATTTTTTAGTCACCTGTACGCTTCCATAGCATGGGGTAATGTTCCTTATTGGACATTCTCTGTGCCTAATGTGGACTTGAAGCTTCTAGAGAAGAAGAAAGAATGAGCATGTAGGATCAGGATCACACACACCTGAGTTTGATGTAGTTAAATGTAAAATAATTAATGATAAATTATCTGTATATACAGCAGAAATGGTTGCTGTTATTTTAGGGTTACAGTGGATAGAAGAGGTGAGAGCAGAGAGAGTTGTCATTTGTTCAGACTCCACTGCAGCTCTTAATAGTTTGAATTCCAAAAAAAACAGTGAGAGATGATTTATTGATTGAAATATTTACAATAATGCTGAGAACACAAAGAGCCGGAGTTGATGTGCAATTTGTTTGAGTCCCTGCTCATGTTGGTGTTGAGGGGAAAAGAGAAAGCAGATGAGATTGAAAAGACAGCGTTGAAATTAAAAGATGATGAAATAATAACAGTTCCCTTTGGAAAAGGAGAGGCCAAATCATTAATAAGAAAGGCAGTGAGTGACGTATGGCAGAAGAAGCGGGACACAGATACTAAAGGGAGACACTATTACAGCATACAGAAATCAATGAAGGTGAAGGGTTTCAAAGGGAAATGCAGAAGAGATGAAGTGAAGTGTGGATTAAAATCAGCTGTTTATTTAATGACATAATGTGTCTGATAGATGTGAGGTTTGTAATGTTCCTGAAAATGTCGAGCATGCGATGATTAAGTTTAGTAAAAGGCATTTTGAGAGGAACATCTTTGGTGACAAGTTATGAATTAGGGATGGAATTTAGAAGGGATTTTAGGGATGAGAGAGGAAACAAGGGAGAGCTGCAAAGCTCTCTTTATTTTCTTAAATGTACAGGCTTAGATTGTAACATATAGTTTGTTTTGTTAAGTTTTAATTTTATTTGTCTTTGGTTTTATTGAACTTGTAACCTGAGGTATGTAAAGCCTTGATATTACACTCCTCCTGTACAGTAGGGGGCGGTATGCAGCTAAACAAGTTGGTTACGACACGCCTTTAAAACCATAGAAGAAGAAGCAGACGAATAAGAAGGCGGAGAAGAAAAACAGCCGTTACAGAAACAAGAAGAAGAAGAAGCAGCAGCCACAGCCGTTACAGCGGAGCTGCAGCCGAGACAAGTTTCTCTTTTTCTCTGTAAAGAAACTTTCAGCTGGACTCTCTTCCAAACCCTGGTGAGTACACGGCCCTACAAAGCCGAAATGCACCGACTCAGTATTTGGTCAAAGTTTAGTTCAAACCAGAATCTGACTGTTTTACATCTGTTTTACCGGAAGATACGATGCTGTGTTGCATTTAAATAAAAACACCACATGTTTTTATTTAAATTCAAAACGGAGGTAAAACGCGGTCACAGCAGTGAAACCGACAGACTGCAAAGTTTCTGCCTCTGAGACTAAATATGTTGTATTTGGTTTTAATAGAAAGTTACCTAAAGGGCTGTATATGTAAAGTTAGGGGTCTCTACTGAAGAAGGTAACGTTTTTTTTAATTTTTGTGTTTATGGTTTGAAGAGCGTCTGACTTGAGCTGTGCATGTAGATAAAATTGTGCTGTAATGTATTAAAGTTCTGAATGTGATGAGAAGTGTGAGAGTGGGGGGGCTGACAAAGAGATGATTTTGTGCCTTTTCCAGGCCTTGATCCGATCTGCTCTTTATTATGGGCGTTTTGTGTATGGATCTGCTCCTGGCCTAGTTAGATGTGGTGCATGCAGGCTTTGAGGATCTCTGCCCTGCTACCTGAAATGGGAGAAATGCCCTTGTAGTTAAGGCACATTAAGTTAGGGTTACAGAAATGGTTAAAACTTAGGGGGGTGTGATCATACCTTTTTTAGCAAGGTGTCTTTTATAAGAGATTGCTGGTAATACATATAATCAATGTACAGCTCATGTCATGGAAATAATCTCGTCACAAAGATGTGATGAATCATTCTTTATGTAACGTGGCCACAGAGAGAAAGCACAGTTTCTCTCCTGAAATGGAGTCTCCCTTTCTTTAAAGACACTACAGAACAAAAACAAATGGCAGATCACATCTAGAGTATTAACATACACTCAAAGGCTTCATGGGCTGACAAAAGAATGTAAATGTATGTGGCCTCAGAGATTCTCTCTCTGTCTCTTGATTGGTCTGTTAAAACTCATCTGCATGCCAGCAGACGTTTATTGTAAGAACCACAGTGACTGCACTCCGACTAGTTAAGCTCATTTATGTTTCTTCATACATGTGTCCCTCTGTCAGGAGCAACATAACATCACTCTCCTGATATTCTACTAATCATTGTTTGATTTCATGAATCAAAAGATTTGTACTTACAGTTTTGTTTCTCACTTTTTGTCCTCAGAGTGTGGATATGTCTGCTGCCAGCTGTCTGCTGACTGAACATCAGTTTCTGTGCTCCATCTGTCAGGATGTGTTCACTGATCCAGTCAGCACACCATGTGGACACAACTTCTGTAAAACCTGCATCACTAAACACTGGAATATTAATGTCCCGTGTCAGTGTCCCAACTGTAAAAAGGATTTCAACACAAAACCTGAGCTGCAGGTCAACACTTTCATCTCTGAGATGGCTGCTCAGTTCAGACAGTCAGCTCAACAGAAAGCCAGCAGCAGCAGCTCAGAGCAACAAGCTGCCAAACCAGGAGAAGTTCCCTGTGACGTCTGCACTGGAACCAAACTGAAGGCCCTGAAGTCCTGCCTGGTGTGTCTGGTCTCCTACTGTGAGACTCACCTGGAGCCTCATCTGACAGCTTCACGTCTGAAAAGACATCAGCTGATCGACCCTGTGGAGAACCTGGAAGGCAGGATGTGCACGAAGCACGATAAACTGCTGGAGCTGTTCTGTAAGACCGACCAGATGTGTGTCTGCATGCTCTGCTCTGTTTCAGACCACAAGGCACATGATATTGTTCCTCTGACAAAAGAATATGAAGGAAAGAAGGCCGAGCTGGGGAAGACAGAGGCTGAAACTCAGCAGATGATCCAGAAGAGACGACTGAAGATTGAGGAGATCCAACACTCAGTGGAGCTCAGTAAGGAAGATGCAGACACAGAGATAGCAAATGGTGTTAAGGTCTTCACCGCATTGAAGAAGTTGGTTGAGAGAAGCCAGGCCGAGCTCATCGACACGATCAAAGAGAAGCAGAGAGAGACAGAGAAACAGGCTGAAGGCTTCATCAAAGAGCTGGAACAGGAAATCTCTGAGCTGGAGAAGAGAAGCTCTGAGGTGGAGCAGCTCTTACGCTCTGAAGACCACCTCCACCTCCTCCAAAGCCTCCCGTCCCTGAATGCTGCTCCACCCACCAAGAACTGGACAGAAGTCAGCGTCCGTCACCCTTCATATGAGGGGACTGTGAGGAGAGCTGTGAATCAGCTGGAAGAGACACTCAGTAAACAGATGGAGGAGGCGCTTGAGCTGAAGAGGGTCCAGCAGTATGCAGTGGATGTGACACTCGATCCTGATACAGCACAGCCGTGGCTCCTCCTGTCTGATGATGGAAAACAAGTTAAACATGTTTATGTAAAGCAGAATCTCCCAGACAATCCAGGGAGGTTTGATTTGTTTGTTGTTGTCTTAGCAAAGCAGAGTTGCTCTTCAGGAAAATTTTACTACGAGGTTCAGGTTAAAGGGAAGACTGACTGGGATTTAGGAGTGGCCAGAGAGTCGATCAACAGGAAGGGAAAAATCACAGCGAGGCCTCAGGATGGTTACTGGACGATATGTTTGAGGAAAAACAATGAGTACAAAGCTCTTGCTGACCCTTCAGTCCTTCTCTCTCTGAAGTCTCAGCCTGAGAAGGTGGGGGTGTTTGTGGATTATGAGGACGGTCTGGTCTCCTTTTATGACGTTGGTGCTGCAACTCGTATCTACTCCTTTACTGGCTGCCGATTCACTGAGAAACTCTACCCATACTTTAGTCCTTGTAACAACCAGGTTGGTAAAAACTCTGCCCCTCTGATCATCTCTCCTGTCAATCACACTGAGTAGAACAAACATTTGATTTTCTACATTTAATGTAACAAATGTATATTCGCTATTGTACATTCTGATCAATGCGTGTTTACTCTATTTTCTTTGACCTGTCACGTTGCTAGTACAATAAACCAATTTTACACTTCTGATGGATTTGATCGTTCTGTTAATTGATATTTAAAAAGGGGAATTAAAATCCATCTATTGATATCTGCCATAATTTCCTTTTTCAAAGGGGACCATAGTTCATTTCTTCTGATTTCGATATAAGCAAAAAAAAAAAACATTTCAGATTTCTTGTCCCAACCCATTTGATACCTGGAGCAGAGGTACTGAGGAGGGTTATAGTTTAGTAGTTTTTACAGCCTGAGTATGACCTTGGGCTTGAGAGGTACACAATATCTTCTGCCAATAAGGCCAATTTATGTTCCATTGCCTTTATACCTTTAATCTTGTGGTTCTGTCCAATCCATTGCACCAACGGTTTAATAAAAATTGCCAATAGAAGTGGAGTTAATGGGCAGCCTTGTCTTGTGGATCTCTCTAACAAAAAACAATCAGTGAGTTAATTCATTTTCAATCTAGTTGATGGCCTGATGTATAGTGCTAACGTTTTCAAATTTTCCATCACATTAAATAAGAATTTCCAACTATCCAAATCAAAAACCTTTTCAGCATCCAGACTTCTCAGCATATGGGTTTTATTTTGATTTAAATGTGTAAATCTGTGAGTTTAATGCTTTATTTTGATCTGTGTTGGGAGATTTAATGACTTGACTATTGTCTCCATTTTCTGATCAATACTTGAGGTTGTGATGAATAAAATTTTTCACAATATCTGCTTGTCGAAGTTTGTAAGCCAGTAATTTTGTATAAATGCTTCCATTTTCATTAAACTTTAAGCGGTTATCAGATTCCTTTGAATTTCTCGTTTATATTTCTTGTTTCTTTTCCTAATTTCTACTTTATTAGGCTCTAATGAGTTCTTATGTTCCATCTCTAGCTTTTTTTCAAGCCACCTGAAAGTGTTTTTTCAGTTTTTCTGCTCTTTGTTTCTCAGTAAGCATCCCAGAGTACGGAGTACCTCACCATTATCATTTTATTCTAAATCTCATTTCTTTTGTGAACGGTTCGATCATATGTTTATTCAGTATGCTAGAAATAAATCTGGTCGCCAAATAATAAACTTTTAATTGTGCGATCATTGTTTAAATAACCAGTGCAGATCACATGACCACAGAGGTGCACAATATGATCTATGTCTA
>JALXJV020000008.1:4018017-4060848 GCA_024633595.2 Lepomis macrochirus
CTCTACCTTTTAAAAGTTTGAGTAAAATACTTTATTAAGTGAATGTATCTGTTTTTCAGCTGATGGTGACACAATAAAATACACAATAAAACTTTTTTTGACCTACTATTTTGCTTTTGTTGATTTAAAAAAGAAAAAGGAGAGAAAAGCAAAATACTTTTGTCACTTATTTATAAACTGCTCTTTAGTAATTTAAGCCAGCACGTAACACTTCTTATAGAAACAACGATCAGACAATGAAAAGTTCAGAATTTGCTTCAAACATTTAAAGAATGTGTAAGTGCTTCTAATTTCTGAGGACATTGTTTTCTGAGGACTTAAGTGTTGAAGGCAGGTAATGCAGTTATTCAAATAAATTAGACTGACATTAGATAAAAAATCAGTCAGAGCTGTAAAATTGGTGTGTTGTTGCAGTGTTTCCCCTAGGATGGAGTTGAAGCAAAACTTTGTCTGAATCTAAAAGCGCCAACAAAGTATGTGTCAAAAGCATTGCTCTTGTGTCCACGAGCATGCGATTCATGTGACCTTTTGTGTTTTCATTTTGCAGCTCTATACATTTATCTGTTGAGATATTAATATAAAAAAAAATAGGCAAAATGAGAAACCTCCCTTCTAAGGTGCATTTACGCGTTAAAATCCAAAAGAAAGCGTCTCCCTCATTAGCTTAAAAGGACAAGTTTGAATCAGTCTGTACAGGACAGAGCTGCAGGATACACCAGTTTAGTGTAAGTTTGTTCCTCATGTTCTCACCATTGGACAGGTGAGGCTGTAATAAAAAATACAGCTTCCAGTTACTTTCTATAAATTGAGCTAATGTTAAGTTTCATAGAGCCATAAAAATGTAGCCCGCTGTAATGTTAAAAGCTTTTCAGCTCAGTCTGAAGGGGAGGGACAGGTTGGCTATCACAAACCAGCTTCACTTTTCCAGCAGGTGGGAAACAACAGACATTTCTTGGTCTTGAAGAAGCTGACACACTGTAACTGCCACCGTAAATTTACTGCCAGAATATTTTCTTCCTCTCATTTTCACATACACCATAAACCAACAACAAATACACATTTATTACTTTAAATGTAGAAAACCAAATGTTTGTTCTACTCAGTGTGATTGACAGGAGAGATGATCAGAGGGGCAGAGTTTTTACCACCATAGTTAAGACTGGGACAAAAGAGTGGGTAGAGTTTCTCAGTGAAGCAGCAGCCAGTAAAGGAGTAGATAAGAGCTGCAGCATCAACGTCATAAAAGGAGACCAGACCCTCCTCATAATCCACAAACACCCCACCTTCTCAGGCTGAGACTTCAGAGAGACTTTGACTGGAGTGTCAGTCCAAGCTTTGTACTCATTTTCATTCCTCAACCATATCGTCCAGTAACCATTCTGAGGGACTCAGTTATGATGTTTCCCTTCCTGTTGATCGACTCTCTGGCCACTCCTAAATCCCACTTAGTCTTCCCTTTAACCTGAACCTCGTAGTAAAATTTTCCTGAAGAGAACCTCTGCTTTGCAAAGACATTAACACAATAATCAAATCTCTTTGGATTGTTTGGGAGATTCTTCTTTACATCAACATATTTAACTTGTTTTCCATCATCAGACAGGATGAGCCAAGGATTTGCTGTATCAGGATCGAGTGTCACATCCACTGCATACTGCTGGACCCTCTTCAGCTCAAGCAGCTTCTTCATCTGTTTACTGAGCGTCTCCTCCAGCTGATTCACAGCTCTCCTCACAGTCCCCTCATATGAAGGTGGACGGACGCTGACTTCTGTCCAGTCCTTGGTGGGTGGAGCAGCGTTCAGGGGCGGGAGGCTTTGGAGGAGGAGGAGGTGGTCTTCAGAGCGTGAGAGCTGCTCCACCTCAGAGCTTCTCTTCTTCAGCTCAGAGATTTCCTGTTCCAGCTCTTTGATGAAGCCTTCAGCCTGTTTCTCTGTCTCTCTCTGCTTCTCTTTGATCGTGTCGATGAGCTCGGCCTGGCTTCTCTCAACAGACTCCTTCAGAGCAGTGAAGACCTGAACACCACCTGCTATCTCTCTGTCTGCATCTTCCTTACTGAGCTCCACTGAGCGTTTGATCTCCTGAATCTTCAGTCGTCTCTTCTGGATCATCTGCTGAGTTTCAGCCTCTGTCTTCCCCAGCTCGGCCTTCTTTCCTTCATATTCTTCTTTCAGAGGAACAACATCATGTGTCTTGTGGTCTGAAACAGTGCAGAGCAGGCAGACACACATCTGCTCGGTCTTACAGAACAGCTCCAGCAGTTTATCGTGCTTCGTACACATCCTGCCTTCCAGGTTCTCCACAGGGTCGATCAGCTGATGTCTTTTCAGACGTGAAGCTGTCAGATGAGGCTCCAGGTGAGTCTCACAGTAGGAGGCCAGACACACCAGGCAGGACTTCAGGGCCTTCAGTTTGGTTCCAGTGCAGACGTCACAGGGAACTTCTCCTGGTTTGGCAGCTTGTTGCTCTGAGCTGCTGCTGCTGGCTTTCTGTTGAGCTGACTGTCTGAACTGAGCAGCCATCTCAGAGATGAAAGTGTTGACCCGCAGCTCAGGTTTTGTGTTGAAAACCTCTTTACAGTTGGGACACTGACACGGGACATTAATATTCCAGTGTTCAGTGATGCAGGTTTTACAGAAGTTGTGTCCACATGGTGTGCTGACTGGATCAGTGAACACATCCAGACAGATGGAGCACAGAAACTGATCTTCAGTCAGCAGACAGCTGGCAGCAGACATATCCACACGCTGAGGACAAAAAGTATGGAAAAAAAGTTCAATTCAAGGGCAGCTGGACTTGGTTGAAGATACTAGCAGCATCAAAAAGTCATTGTGTGTTTTGTGGAACTCCTTCTATAGGTTACATTGCAATAGTCACCTATTCTGCCTTCAGTTATGGCTTTTAATGTGATGGTAAACATGTTTAGTGTATATTGAAGGACTGCCGATGGCACAATGGGTAAGACTATGTCTTTGGTGTGAGAGCCCGGGTTCAATGCCCCACATTGACCCATCTACCAATGTGTCCCTGAGCAAGAGATTTGGATAAAGGTCCTGCAAGAGAATAAGGCTATAGGGACGACCTGCTCTCTCCATTCATGATGCCCATGTCACCAGCAGCATACATGTACTTAGTGATGATCAACTTTGCATGCCTTTGCTGCTTGGCTTAGATTTCATGTGTCCAAGCCAAATTGTGCCAAAGCCCCACCTGGGGAAATATGTGGGACGTGAAGCACTGTGGTGGGGACATACATGGCCTACAATCAACTTTTACATGGCCGTGATGGATGATGCCAGTGACAGACTTCCTCCAGTCCCCTCATGGATGCACAGCCCGAACTGGTTAGACCACTGCTGCAGAAGTGGTCTACAGTTTGGACAGATTCCACTGGTGCTACTGATGTCATAAAACGTAAGATCTTGACTACAGATGAGCTGCCAGTGCGGAGGAGAGCGTACAGAGCGTCACCACAAAAGCAGGCAAGGGACATGTAAAGAAAATGCTCTGCAATGGTGTCATAGAGCCTTCCACTTCTGCTTGGGTCTGCCCAGTGGTTTTAGAGTTCATGCATGGAGCACAGTACTTCAGCTAGCTTGACCTCCAGAGTGGGTTCTGGCAGGTGGCTATGGATGAGGAAAGCAGACATAAAACAGCCATTATCTTATTTTATTAATTTGATCCTATTGTGTCTCTTATTGTCGTGATGTACAGCACTTTGGAAACCTTGTGTTTGTTTAAATTGTGCTATATAAGTGGGTTGGATTGGATTGGAGGATCATTCATCTGTGCCTGTTCCAATTTAAGGTTATGTCGTTATGTCTGAGGAGTGCTGGTGCCACCTTCCAGCGGTTGATGGAAAGTGTTCTGTGTGAGTTGAAGTGCAGAACCTGTCTGTCAACAGTACAGGGTTCAAATGACAAGCCAGATGGCCGCCTCCAGTCTACAGAAGTCAAAGCACCAGGGGAGATGATAGGAGTGGACTTTATGGGACCATTCCCTCTTAGCAAAGCCTGGATTTCAGTTTTAATGGTGATTGTCGACTATTTCAATAAGTTGGGTGGAGCTGTTCGCATTGAAGGTTGCACCAAAGGTCTGCCAGATCTTGAAGAATGACATCTTTACATGCTGGGGTAGCCGCCTTTCTTGTGTCCGTCCGGGGGCCCCAATTCACTAGTTGTTATCTAGCCTTTGTAATGGTCACCTATTCTGCCTTCAGATATAGCTTTTAATATGTTGGTAAACCGGATAGGTTTTAAAAGGAGTGTGGGAAGAGAAGTTTTGGGGGGATCTCTGGAGTGCAACAGGTGAAGCGGTCGGCGTTTAGTGGGCTCTCTGTTATGCTTGCCCGACGAACTCAACAAAGGAACAAAGAAACACTTGGTGGATTATATGTTGGGTCTTTTCTGGACTACTGCGTCATCCCATCGGCTAAACAGACTGTGGCGAGGTTGCATAAGTTAACCGTGGAATATTAGTCTATTGACTGCGGCAGCAGGCCACGCTTCACATGGTATTTTTTTCTTCTTCTTACCATGGAGGACATCTAGTTCAATCCGGTCAATTTAAGTAATTTGAATGAACATTTGATCTGCCTGGACGTCGGGGTTTTGAACATTAAATGTGTGTGGGTAATGGTAAGGTTTGCAATCTTTGTTTGATGTGTCGAAGTGCGGCCGAGCCTCCAATGACGAATATCTGTGTGTGCTGCACGACGGGGAATGAACCTGGTATATGTACAATTGTTTGAGTGTATACAGATGCAGGTTGCTTAACTGGTTTATGTAGGGGTTGTTTAACAAAAGTAAGCAGGCCGCTGGCTGTAAGCATCTCAGCAGGTATCAGGTCCGGCCTTTACCTTATATTTTGCGTACGTACTTTTCCCTTGATGTTTTAATGTATAGGCGAATTGTTACAACATGTGATGTGAAAAGGTTGAAAAGTGAAGATTAACATTGAATTGATGTTGGGATTGTTGTGGGCCTGAAGAGAATCTGTAAAGGGAGTGTTGTAGCCCACTGAGCTATAGACACAGTATGTTCTTACATGTGTTGGATTGACTTCTTTTGTTCTGTTGTTTGACTGTTACAGCATGCTGTAGGCTCCAATATAAGAAAACTAAAAATTAAACTCTGTACAAAGTCTCTGCTAACCACAAGGTACCCTTACAAGGATTCAGTGCTTCGCTCAAAACCAAATCCACCTTGTGCCAAAAGAATGTCATTAATCAGGTCATACCTGAAGGGCAACAAAACCTCACCTGCAGAACATGAGGAGGGGGAGCAGCACTGGAAAAGCATGTTTAAATTTCATGTTCCTCAAAATGAAGCTAAACTTTAGTCTGTGTTTCATCAGACTTGCAGTCGAGACAAGTGTTTATCACTAAAGAGATGTTAAACTGACTTAACAACACAGCAGAGTATATTTACTGTCTTTCAACAAACAACATTAACACAAATCTATGGCATCATATCTTATCTTGTAAAACAGATGTAAAAACAGTCAGATTCTGGTTTGAACTAAACTTTGACCAAATACTGAGTCAGTGCATTTTGGCTTTGTAGGGCCGTGTACTCACCAGGGTTTGACAGAGATTCTGCTGTTTTGATGAGAAAAACCGGATGGATTCAGATTGTTTCTTCACAAACAGACAGAGCTGTCACTCTCTGAAACTCTCGATTTAAGGAAATGTGACGTTGCAGCTCTCTTCTTTCACTGTTGCTCCTCCTCTCAGTTCTGGAAGTGAGGTTTTCTTGCCTCCTTGAGAAATACCTTGACACAGCTTTGGAACAAGATGAGTTTAGATTTTTGTTTATTCTTTTTCTACAATGGAAGTGTTACTCTAGAAACATCAGATATAATAGTGATACACTGACAGGTACATTTTACTGCACTATGAGTACTTTTACTTTTCATACATGCATTCTATACAAGAAAGCAGGACTTTTACTTACTGTGGAGTATTTTTTTCACAGTATATTAGTACTTTTACTTTTGTAAAGGCTGTGAATACTTCTCCCACCACTAGCACTTCTTTTGACACATTTATTTGCCCCACAATATTAAAGACCAGAGAAGCTCATTTTCTCAAACTGGAAAAATTGATTCTCAGTCAATATTTTTTTTGTAGTTTTCCTTTTTCTACTGTAGGCATTTTATGGTATAACTGTGTTGATAACTTGGTTCTTCTCCAACACACTCACGTAAGTGTCAACTGCTGTTTATTGATCAGTTTATCAGTGGAGAGTGACAGAAACTAAAAACCAACAGGATGGTTTGGATCTAGCTGTAGGATTTATGTCAGTATTTTTATTTTACACCTGTGCACACGTTGACTTGTCACAGCCAGATGAAGGGGAGATGGAAGAAAAAAAACTTTTCCAGGTTATTAAAGGAAAAAATAAAAGCTCAAACTTCCGACCACTCAAAGCTCTTTTTTGCACTACATCACATTCACCCATTCAAACACATTCGTACACTGACACTACCTGCTCAGAACAGAAACCACTCACATTCACACAGATTGAACAGGGGAGCAAGTTGGGGTTCAGTATCTTGCCCAATGAAAGCTTGACATTCCTCCAATGTCTTCCCAGTGGTTTTCACTAACACCAGCCATTCGAGGACCAATGTGACCAAGGTCTTCAGAGTGATTGTGGTCAATTAGGAATGGTCTGGTGGAAGTGCTGCCTCCCATTGCAGCCAAACCTCCCATGTTCAAGTCCATCTCCGCCTCAGAAGGCCCAGGCTTCCTCTCATAGGCCTTCCAGTGGGTAACCAGTCCTACTACCACCCCAGAGGGCCCGCCCATCTGCTTTACCTTTGAAAATTCAACTTTACTCCATCAGGCTGTCTAGAAATCTAGCAAAAGGCCCCAATCCCACTGAAAATTCCACCGCGAGTCCAACGCCAAAAACTGTTTCGCGCTAGCACTTTCCTGTCAAAAGCTATTCCCCAAAAACTCACCCAACTTTCCACACTTAAAATCATTTTCCGTCTGCAATGCGGCGCAAACGCTGCGGATTGGACCGCATCTGACAGCTGTCTCCAAAGGGCATCAGTCCTACTTGAAATTTCACCCAACGCTGTCCAACGCTGCCTCTACTGCCTTCCTCAATTACTTTCCTCAAAAATATAATTTGTTACTGTAAAGTAGCTGATAAAATACTGATATGCTGCACATTGCTAATTAATAAAGAAAGACATACTGCAGGAGTGGCGCGGTGGTGCAGCGGTTAGCACTGTCGCCTCACAGCAAGAAGGTCGTGGGTTTGAAACTTGGTCGCTCACCTTTCTGTGTGGAGTTTACGTGTTCTCCCCGTGTCTGCATGGGTTCTCTCCAGGTGCTCCGGCTTCCTCCCACCATCCAAAGACATGCAGCCTAGGTTGATTGGTGACCCTGAATTGTCCGTGGAGTGTGACTGGTTGTTTGTCTATGTGTGGCCCTGTCTATTGGCAACCTGTCAAGGGTGTACCCTGCCTTTCACTCGATATAAGCTGGGTTTGGCTCCTTCCCCCCGCAACCCTGTATGCAGGATAAGTGGTTGACGATGGATGGATGGATGGAGACACACTCTAACATGTTGAAATTGCCCAACTGGAAGATGCTAAGGAGTGCGGCAATCTGTGGTGATGGATGCACCACTGGACGTAAAGCGTTTTTTAAAAGCTGTACCTAGATTCATTTGTCCTTTCTGACATAAACTGAATGTGGCTGAAAACTTTTGAAGCTGCTCAAGAGCTGCAGAAAGAAGAGTCCAGACTCTGATGGATGGCTTCATGTACGACCCGTCTGTCAAGGAGACAAACGGCCTCAGCAAGTGTGGACGCTGCCAGAAGTACGACACACACACATTAACACACTGAACTACACCCAACACTAATTGTTTTTATAAAACATGATGGATGATGTTTGAAATTGTATATAAAAGGTTTTCGACCGGTTCCTCCTGTTTGGCTCCTGATGAAGCTGTTAGAGGAAACTTTGGGTTTTACCTCAGCTAAATGTTTTCTGACTAAAGAAAAAGTCTGTGCCTCGATGCCACCAGCAGCAGCGTAAATGTGACAGGGCTGAGGTGCTTCTTCATTTTATGATAACCTCTAACCTGAACATGATTCTTACCTCAACAGTAACAGGAAGTGAGGCCCAGACAAAATGTCCTGAAGGTCTAAAAGAGAACCAATGTGACCTGAACCTTCTCGTCCTGCTCACTCTTTTAGGCTCTTAGACAGATTAAGTGCAGTGAAATGTACAATATTTCCTCTTAGATGTTGAGGTGGAAAAGTCAAAGTATGGCAACCTGCGCTCTGTAACGCCTCTAAAAGTACTTACACAGCAACTAATCCCTCTGCACTTCACTGCTGTTCTCCAAAGTTTTGAGGAGCTTTTCTCTCTTGGAAAGATTTCTCACAGATTACATTAGGAGCAGGAAAGACTGAGATGGAGAATCATTCTGATTGGGCGACAGCAGCAGATAAATAGGCTTCTCTCTGTTAGACATAGATCATATTGTGCACCTGCGGTCATGTGATCTGCACTGGTTATTTAAACAATGATCGCACAATTAAAAGTTTATTATTTGGCGACCAGATTTATTTCTAGCATACTGAATAAACATATGATCAAACCGTACACAAAAGAAATGAGATTTAGAATATAATGATAATGGTGAGGTACTCCGTACTCTGGGATGCTTACTGAGAAACAAAGAGCAGAAAAACTGAAAAAACCTTTCAGGAGGCTTGAAAAAGCTAGAAATGGAACATATTAACTCATTAGATCCTAATAAAGTAGAAATTAGGAAAAGAAACAAGAAATATAAACGAGAAATTCAAAGGAATCTGATATCCGCTTAAAGTTTAATGAAAATGGAAGCAAATATACAAAATTACTGGCTTACAAACTCGACAAGCAGATATTGTGAAAAATTTTATTCATCACAACCTCAAGTATTGATCAGAAAATGGAGACAATAGTCAAGTCATTAAATCTCCCAACACAGATCAAAATAAAGCATTAAACTCACAGATTTACACATTCAAATCAAAATAAAACCCATGTGCTGAGAAGTCTGGATGCTGAAAAGGTTTTGATTTGGATAGTTGGAAATTCTTATTTAATGTGATGGAAAATTACTTAGCACTATCAGGCCATCAGCTAGATTGAAAATGAATTAACTCACTGATTGTTTTTTGTTAGAGAGATCCACAAGACAAGGCTGCCAATTAACTCCACTTCTATTGGCAATTTTATTAAACCGTTGGTGCAATGGATTGGACAGAACAAAGATTTAAAGGTATAAAGGCAATGGAACATAAATTGGCCTTATTGGCAGAAGATATTGTGTACCTCTCAAGCCCAAGGTCATACTCAGGCTGTAAAAACTACTAAACTATAACCCTCCTCAGTACCTCTGCTCCAGGTATCAAATGGGTTGGGACAAGAAATCTGAAATGTTTTTTTTTTTGCTTATATCGAAATCAGAAGAAATGAACTATGGTCCCCTTTGAAAAGGAAATTATGGCAGATATCAATAGATGGATTTTAATTCCCCTTTTTAAATATCAATTAACAGAACGATCAAATCCATCAGAAGTGTAAAATTGGTTTATTGTACTAGCAACGTGACAGGTCAAAGAAAATAGAGTAAACACGCATTGATCAGAATGTACAATAGCTGAATATACATTTGTTACATTAAATGTAGAAAATCAAATGTTTGTTCTACTCAGTGTGATTGACAGGAGAGATGATCAGAGGGGCAGAGTTTTTACCAACCTGGTTGTTACAAGGACTAAAGTATGGGTAGAGTTTCTCAGTGAATCGGCAGCCAGTAAAGGAGTAGATACGAGTTGCAGCACCAACGTCATAAAAGGAGACCAGACCGTCCTCATAATCCACAAACACCCCCACCTTCTCAGGCTGAGACTTCAGAGAGAGAAGGACTGAAGGGTCAGCGAGAGCTTTGTACTCATTGTTTTTCCTCAAACATATCGTCCAGTAACCATCCTGAGGCCTCGCTGTGATTTTTCCCTTCCTGTTGATCGACTCTCTGGCCACTCCTAAATCCCAGTCAGTCTTCCCTTTAACCTGAACCTCGTAGTAAAATTTTCCTGAAGAGCAACTCTGCTTTGCTAAGACAACAACAAACAAATCAAACCTCCCTGGATTGTCTGGGAGATTCTGCTTTACGTAAACATGTTTAACTTGTTTTCCATCATCAGACAGGAGGAGCCACGGCTGTGCTGTATCAGGATCGAGTGTCACATCCACTGCATACTGCTGGACCCTCTTCAGCTCAAGCGCCTCCTCCATCTGTTTACTGAGCGTCTCCTCCAGCTGATTCACAGCTCTCCTCACAGTCCCCTCATATGAAGGGTGACGGACGCTGACTTCTGTCCAGTTCTTGGTGGGTGGAGCAGCGTTCAGGGACGGGAGGCTTTGGAGGAGGTGGAGGTGGTCTTCAGAGCGCAAGAGCTGCTCCACCTCAGAGCTTCTCTTCTCCAGCTCAGAGATTTCCTGTTCCAGCTCTTTGATGAAGCCTTCAGCCTGTTTCTCTGTCTCTCTCTGCTTCTCTTTGATCGTGTCGATGAGCTCGGCCTGGCTTCTCTCAACCAACTTCTTCAATGCGGTGAAGACCTTAACACCATTTGCTATCTCTGTGTCTGCATCTTCCTTACTGAGCTCCACTGAGTGTTGGATCTCCTGAATCTTCAGTCGCCTCTCTTCTGGATCATCTGCTGAGTTTCAGCCTCTGTCTTCCCCAGCTCGGCCTTCTTTCCTTCATATTCTTTTGTCAGAGGAACAATATCATGTGCCTTGTGGTCTGAAACAGAGCAGAGCATGCAGACACACATCTGGTCGGTCTTACAGAACAGCTCCAGCAGTTTATCGTGCTTCGTACACATCCTGCCTTCCAGGTTCTCCACAGGGTCGATCAGCTGATGTCTTTTCAGACGTGAAGCTGTCAGATGAGGCTCCAGGTGAGTCTCACAGTAGGAGGCCAGACACACCAGGCAGGACTTCAGGGCCTTCAGTTTGGTTCCAGTGCAGACGTCACAGCGAACTTCTCCTGGTTTGGCAGCTTGTTGCTCTGAGCTGCTGCTGCTGGCTTTCTGTTGAGCTGACTGTCTGAACTGAGCAGCCATCTCAGAGATGAAAGTGTTGACCTGCAGCTCAGGTTTTGTGTTGAAATCCCTTTTACAGTTGGGACACTGACACGGGACATTAATATTCCAGTGTTTAGTGATGCAGGTTTTACAGAAGTTGTGTCCACATGGTGTGCTGACTGGATCAGTGAACACATCCTGACAGATGGAGCACAGAAACTGATGTTCAGTCAGCAGACAGCTGGCAGCAGACATATCCACACTCTGAGGACAAAAAAGTGAGAAACAAAACTGTAAGTAGAAATCTTTTGATTCATGAAATCAAACAATGATTAGTGGAATATCAGGAGAGTGATGTTATGTTGCTGCTGACTGAGGGACACATGTATGAAGAAAGTTGACCAACGTAAATGAGCTTAACTAGTCGGAGTGCAGTCACTGTGGTTCTTACAATAAACGTCTGCTGGCATGCAGATGAGAGTTTTAACAGACCAATCAAGACACAGAGAGAATCTCTGAGGCCACATACATTTACATTCTTTTGTCAGCCCATGAAGCCTTTGAGTGTATGTTAATACTCTAGATGTGATCTGCCATTTGTTTTTGTTCTGTAGTGTCTTTAAAGAAAGGGAGACTCCATTTCAGGAGAGAAACTGTGCTTTCTCTCTGTGGCCACGTTACATAAAGAATGATTCATCACATCTTTGTGACGAGATTATTTCCATGACATGAGCTGTACATTGATTATATGTATTACCAGCAATCTCTTATAAAAGACACCTTGCTAAAAAAAGGTATGATCACACCCCTAAGTTTTAACCATTTCTGTAACCCTAACTTAATGTGCCTTAACTACAAGGGCATTTCTCATATTTCAGGTAGCAGGGCAGAGATCCTCAAAGCCTGCATGCAACACATCTAACTAGGCCAGGAGCAGATCCATACACAAAACGCACATAATAAAGAGCAGATCGGATCAAGGCCTGGAAAAGGCACAAAATCATCTCTTTGTCAGCCCCCCCACTCTCACACTTCTCATCACATTCAGAACTTTAATACATTACAGCACAATTTTATCTACATGCACAGCTCAAGTCAGACGCTCTTCAAACCATAAACACAATTAAAACGTACCTCCAGTAGAGACCCTAACTTAATACAGCCTTTAGGTAACTTTCTATTAAAACCAAATTCAACATATTTAGTCTCAGAGGCAGAAACTTTGCAGTCTGTCGGTTTCACTGCTGTGACCGCGTTTTACCTCCGTTTTGAATTTAAATAAAAACATGTGGTGTTTTTATTTAAATGCAACACAGCATCGTATCTTCCGGTAAAACAGATGTAAAACAGTCAGATTCTGGTTTGAACTAAACTTTGACCAAATACTGAGTCGGTGCATTTCGGCTTTGTAGGGCCGTGTACTCACCAGGGTTTGGAAGAGAGTCCAGCTGAAAGTTTCTTTACAGAGAAAAAGAGAAACTTGTCTCGGCTGCAGCTCCGCTGTAACGGCTGTGGCTTCTTCTTCTTCTTCTTCTTGTTTCTGTAACGGCTGTTTTTCTTCTCCGCCTTCTTATTCGTCTGCTTCTTCTTCTATGGTTTTAAAGGCGTGTCGTAACCAACTTGTTTAGCTGCATACCGCCCCCTACTGTACAGGAGGAGTGTAATATCAAGGCTTTACATACCTCAGGTTACAAGTTCAATAAAACCAAAGACAAATAAAATTAAAACTTAACAAAACAAAGTATATGTTACAATCTAAGCCTGTACATTTAAGAAAATAAAGAGAGCTTTGCAGCTCTCCCTTGTTTCCTCTCTCATCCCTAAAATTCCTTCTAAATTCTCCCTAATTCATAACTTGTCACCAAAGATGTTCCTCTCAAAATCCCTTTTACTAAACTTAATCATCGCATGCTCGACATTTTCAGGAACATTACAAACCTCACATCTATCAGACACATTATGTCATTAAATAAACAGCTGATTTTAATCCACACTTCACTTCATCTCTTCTGCATTTCCCTTTGAAACCCTTCACCTTCATTGATTTCTGTATGCTGTAATAGTGTCTCCCTTTAGTATCTGTGTCCCGCTTCTTCTGCCATACGTCACTCACTGCCTTTCTTATTAATGATTTGGCCTCTTCTTTTCCAAAGGGAACTGTTATTATTTCATCATCTTTTAATTTCGACACTGTCTTTTCAATCTCATCTGCTTTCTCTTCCCCGTCAACACCAACATGAGCAGGGACTCAAACAAATTGCACATGAACTCCGGCTCTTTGTGTTCTCAGCATTATTGTAAATATTTCAATCAATAAATCATCTCTCACTGTTTTTTTGGAATTCAAACTATTAAGAGCTGCAGTGGAGTCTGAACAAATGACAACTCTCTCTGCTCTCACCTCTTCTATCCACTGTAACCCTAAAATAACAGCAACCATTTCTGCTGTATATACAGATAATTTATCATTAATTATTTTACATATAACTACATCAAACTCAGGTGTGTGTGATCCTGATCCTACATGCTCATTCTTTCTTCTTCTCTAGAAGCTTCAAGTCCACATTAGGCACAGAGAATGTCCAATAAGGAACATTACCCCATGCTATGGAAGCGTACAGGTGACTAAAAAATAAAATTATCATGCAAAATTGAAAATGAAATCCCACATCAACATTATAATTTTCCACACGTTATTTAGGTAAAAATGAAAATGCAATCATTTTCATTTTCACATACTTGTGTGAGCATTAAAATGAAAATGGAAACAGCATTTGACATTTCATTTTCAAAGACTTAGTCTGCTCTATATTGGACTTTATTCAAATGCAATGTGTGAAACAGCGCCACTATTCTATTGCATTTACATGTCCGTGTGTTCATGGTCTTTTTAGGTCAAAATTTAAATTAAAATGCCATTTCTTAACCTTGTGACATTGAAAATGAGAACAGCATTTGACATTGCATTTACAAAGACTTAGTCTGCTCTATAGTGGACTTTATTCAAATGCAATGAGTGAAACAGGCCCCCCAGTCTATTGCATTGCATTTACATTTACAAGCAGCTTTCCAAGGGACACAATGCAAATGAAAATGCAATCTGTCAGTCGTCTCATCACGGCGGGTCCTCAGTTAAGACTTCACTTCCTCTTCAGTTGGAAGACCACTTCAGGTTCTTATGGTTCAGTTGTGTATCTACCATTACACAACACTAGGCTGTAACTTCACTACCAAATGAAATCTATCAACTTAGCAGCTCATGGATGGATCTATACCCACTTCAAACCTGGAACCTGTATGTTTTCCCATTTTTATGTTGCTTTTCTGTTTTTTTGAACACTTGCCTGTTGAACTTAGCATATTGTGCCGCTAATGTCGCTAACTGTAATGTCAAGCTGTTTCTGTTGTGTATTGTGACATTAAGCCCTCACGCCGTCGCCTGTATGTGAGTCTGTTGTTGCAGTAGCCTGTGTAAGTTTACATAGGCTACTGCTACGATAGTTTGAATTAGCCTGTCAAGCGTAGGCTAATTCAAACCCATTCTCATTCAGAGATAAACTTCACATTACTGCAATGCCAGTATTAGAGACAATAACGCAGCTCCGTCACAGTTAATGTTTTAAGAACAGTCAGTCTGTCTGTCATATCAGCTACATAGCTTTAATAGTTACAGCTGTGAACAGTGCAAAACCGTTATCATAACTGCACACTTGAGATGAAAGTGGACTAAGGTTAAACTGTAAATGTTTCCTACAGACAGGCCAGCAGAGGTGTTTCCTGCCAGGCTGACAGAAGACAGCAGAGGACTCCTCACTCCTCCTCAAGTACAGGCTTGTTCTGTAGAGTTTAAAAGTTTACAACAAAGCTGAAACTTTTTACCAAATGTGTTTCAGTGTCTTTCTTCAAATGTAAACTTTGGGGTCTTAGGCCAGACGATTGCATCAGAGTGCTGATCAAACCTTTGTTTATCTCCTCTTTGTAATGTGAAGAAAACTGACACCTCTTTGTTTACTGCCAGAAGGATTCTTTTGTTTAGCTGTTTCATGGACATCTAAGATTGAGTGCCGACCGTTTTGGAGAACAGCCCCTGTTGTTGTGTGTGATTAGTTTAGAAACTGTTTGTTCCAGTAGATTGAAGGGGTTTCACACCTGGGATCAGAGCTCTTTTGTTTGACCAAAAGTAACGTAGAAGAACAATTATGGTACACCTTCCTAATTGGGTGACAAAGAAACCTACCGAACGACCAATGACTGTGAAAGGAGAATCTGAAAGGAGAAGCAACTTTCAGTCCACTGCAGTGTTTTTGTTTGTTCTGTAGTGCCATCGCTTATTCACCAATTTTGTAAATAAATCTTTTAATTTTCATTAGACCAAGCCTCTCCTCACTCAAAATCTGGAAAACACAACAGTACTTAGCTGTTGATTCAGCTTCATGTATTTTTCTGTAACATAAGGTAGATGTTATTTCCCACTTTTACCACAAGATGGAGTATACTGTTTAGTGAGTCATTTTAGGAGCAGAGGCAACACTTTTAACGTTAGTGCTTTGCTGTAATGTGAGTCTGAACAGACCATGTGCTGGTAACAGTCAGACTTTATATATAAAAATCTATCGATCTGCTTGCGAATGCTGCAGGTAAGCAGACATGATACATGTAAGAAATGGTGTCTGCAATGCCTGTGACATGACTGTACATGCAGCTGTAGAAAACAGGAGCCACAATACCAATCTGCGTAAATATAATAGTGTCAAATGTATTTCCTTTAATAAACTTTTCAGTGAGTAATGTTAGGAGCAGTCACAACAGCTAGTGCATTTCAGGCACATGAGTCTGAACAGACCTTGGACCTGGAAGAGAGGAGGGGAAAGCTGGACTCTCACTCCTCCCCAAGTACAGGTTTGTACTTAGCTGTTGAACTCATGTCAATACTGCTATTTATGTCTCTGACACGTTGTTAGCTTAGTGTCTATGTATTAACTGTCACCATAAATATACACTATTTTTTATTTGTCTTTACAGTAAGCCTACATTTGGAAGAAGTGGTGTTACGCAGAGTGAAGTAGAAAGTATTTGCCGGGAGATAGAGAGGAAACATATGAAAACAAGGAGGCCTACAGTTATTGTTTGGGTGGGGTGTCAAGTAAGATATGAAACAAACAGAAGATGTGAAACATTAGTCAAGTACTTTTCTGCAGCAGCACCAACCAGAGTGCCAGCATTTGTATTTAAACTCCAACTTAGTATTTGCCTAAAGTCATTGATTGTATGCATGTCGACCGGTTAACCTGACGGCAGACATCCACTGGAGATGAGGTTAACCTCCGTTGTGTTGCTGCACAGACTCCAGTAACATTACTGACAGCCGTCGGCACCATGGTCAGCTCTTCTCAACTCTGAAAACGTTTGAACTTATTTTCGATTCGCCATAAATTTTGGTAAAACTGCCGATATTCAAAATCTACACAGTTAATTTCTAGCCTCAAAAGAAGAAGTGTATTTAAAGTTCTGTTGTTGGCCTCTAAAGAATAAAACACTTTGCACTAGGATCTATACTATACTGTATGTGAGCCAAGATTAACATTATCAACGTTTTGTACGCGGTGTCTTCTGCGAAAAACCGTATTTGGAAGTTTAACTTCCATCAGGTCTGCGGGCTGCAGCTGGATGTACTTGCCCAGAGAACCTGATATGGAGAAGGCAGAGGAGAGTACCGGCAGCTTGGGAGAAGTCCCGGTCCGCCAAAGAGTAAAATGTGGAGGTGTTGGTGCTGCGTACCAGATTGTATTGCCCCATTTCAAGCACTGGTAGCGAGCATGGATTAGTTCAACCTCAAGGTGATAAAAAATATCACTGTAACATTGCAGTGGGAGTTTACCTGAGTTTCCAACATGTTGTATGAAGCTGTCACCCTGTCTGTCTGTCTCTAATAGCAACTGTCACTCAAGGACAGACACACACACAAGGATTTAACAGTCTTGAAAAAACTGCACATAAGCCACAAATACAAATTTATTACATTAACTGTAGAAAATCTAATAGTTGTTGACAGGAGAGATGATCAGAGGGGCAGAGTTTTTACCACTATCATAAAGACCAGGACTAAAGAATGGGTAGAGTTTCTCAGTGAAGCGGCAGCCAGTAAAGGAGTAGATAAGAGCTGCAGCATCAACGTCATAAAAGGAGACCAGACCCTCCTCATAATCCACAAACACCCCCACCTTCTCAGGCTGAGACTTCAGAGAGACTTTGACTGGAGTGTCAGTCCAAGCTTTGTACTCATTTTCATTCCTCAACCATATCGTCCAGTAACCTTTCTGAGGACTCGTTATGATGTTTCCCTTCCTGTTGATCGACTCTCTGGCCACTCCTAAATCCCACTTAGTCTTCCCTTTAACCTGAACCTCGTAGTAAAATCTTCCTGAAGAGAAATTCTGCTTTGCTAAAACATTAGGACAAGTATCATATCTCTCTGGATTGTCTGGGAGATTCTTCTCTACATCACCACAGTGTACTTCTTTTCCATCATCAGTCAGGATGAGGTTGGGATGTGCTGTATCAGGATCGAGTGTCACATCCACTGCATACTGCTGGACCCTCTTCAGCTCGGCCTCAAGCAGCTTCTTCATCTGTTCACTGAGCGTCTCCTCCAGCTGATTCACAGCTCTCCTCACAGTCCCCTCATATGAAGGTGGATCGGACGCTGACTTCTGTCCAGTCCTTGGTGGGTGGAGCAGCGTTCAGGGACGGGAAGCTTTGGAGGAGGTGGAGGTGGTCTTCAGAGCGTGAGAGCTGCTCCACCTCAGAGCTTCT
The DNA here is from genome assembly GCA_024633595.2 of Lepomis macrochirus. Lineage (NCBI taxonomy): Eukaryota > Metazoa > Chordata > Actinopteri > Centrarchiformes > Centrarchidae > Lepomis > Lepomis macrochirus. The sequence goes on from JALXJV020000008.1 coordinate 4,035,936, forward strand.
CTTCTTCAGCTCAGAGATTTCCTGTTCCAGCTCTTTGATGAAGCCTTCAGCCTGTTTCTCTGTCTCTCTCTGCTTCTCTTTGATGCGTGTCGATGAGCTCGGCCTGGCTTTTCTCAACAGACTCCTTCAGAGCGGTGAAGACCTGAACACCACCTGCTATCTCTCTGTCTGCATCTTCCTTACTGAGCTCCACTGAGCGTTTGATCTCCTGAATCTTCAGTCGTCTCTTCTGGATCATCTGCTGAGTTTCAGCCTCTGTCTTCCCAGCTTCGGCCTTCTTTCCTTCATATTCTTCTTTCAGAGGAACAACATCATGTGTCTTGTGGTCTGAAACATTGCAGAGCATGCAGACACACATCTGGTCGGTCTTACAGAACAGCTCCATCAGTTTATCGTGCTTCGTACACATCCTGCCTTCCAGGTTCTCCACAGGGTCGATCAGCTGATGTCTTTTCAGACGTGAAGCTGTCAGATGAGGCTCCAGGTGAGTCTCACAGTAGGAGATCAGACACACCAGGCAGGACTTCAGGGCCTTCAGTTTGGTTCCAGTGCAGACGTCACAGGGAACTTCTCCTGGTTTGGCAGCTTGTTGCTCTGAGCTGCTGCTGCTGGCTTTCTGTTGAGCTGACTGTCTGAACTTAGCAGCCATCTTAGAGATTAAAGTGTTGACTTGCAGTTCAGGTTTTGAGTAGAAAACCTCTTTACAGTTGGGACACTGACACAGGACATTAATATTCCAGTGTTCAGTGATGCAGGTTTTACAGAAGTTGTGTCCACATGGTATGGTGACTGGATCAGTGAACACATCCAGACAGATGGAGCACAGAAACTGATGCTCAGTCAGCAGACAGCTGGCAGCAGACATATCCACACTCTGAGGACAAAAATTGAGATAAACAAAACTTTGGGTTATTTAACGAAATTCTGGGTTCTTTGATTACAGTGTGAGGTGTGTCATTATGGGAATCGCTCTGGCGTGACCAACTATGGAAGCTCCAGTGACACAACATCTGTCAGTGACAGACAGGTCGAACTGTGCTTGGGGCACGTCCCCTCCTAATACCACAGCCAACCACAGCCGCGTACCCCAACTCATTCTAGACCAGCTTCTTTGCATGCCTATGCAAGGAGGGAAGTAGTGGGGAAACACCTCACTCTTATCAAAAAAACGGGGATTACGTTAAGTAACCCAAAGTTCTTTTTCTAACGCTGTTCAGTGTTTCACTATGGGAGATATAGCCAACTCCTGGATGGCATGTTCCTGAAGCCACCAATAATAACTGGCGGTGCAGTGACAATCACACTGGTCCTGGTGCGCTTCCCTCCACTGCTTGTGCGAGGAAAGGCCCAGATACATCTAGTCTGTAAAACCTATCAAAGGTGTGCGGTGTAGCCCAGCTAGCAGCCACGCAAATGTCCTGCACTGCAACTTCCCTGAACAGGGCCCACAAAGTAGCCACACCCCTTATGAAATGAGCCCTCAAGCCCTGGGGGGGCTGTAAACCCTGACACCTGTAGGCCAGAGATATGGTCTTCACAATCCAGTGGGACAACCGCCGGCAGGACACTGGCTTGCTTTTGTGGGGGACAGCCCAAGACACAAACAGCTGATCATCTTTCCTAAATCCAGCTGTTCTGCTTACATACACCTGCAGAGCCCACACCGGACACAATGCATCAAGCCTCTTCTCCTCCACTGATGCAAATGGAGGGGGATCGAAAGGCATAAGCTCCACTGGGACAACTGTAGGCCACCACCTTAAGTACAAAGGCTGGATTGGGCCGCAGGCTGGCCTTTATGAGCACAGGGGGCAAACTGCTGGCAAGATGGGCGGTAAGACAAGGTCTGCAAATGGAAATGCATAGAACAGCATTCTCGGCCATGGGTGGGCTAGCACAACCACCCTCAAAGGTGCACTTATGTCCGTGAGGGAGAAAAACAGTGCACACAGAGCGTTTTCTCACGAGGCAAATTAGTCTACGGCTGCCTGGCCCAATCTCTGCCAAATTTGATCCACCACTTGCGTGTGGAGAGTCCATTCTCCATACAACGGGTTCCCCTGTGACAGGAGATCTGGCCCCCTGTTCAAAACTCCTGGCACGTGTTGCTCGAAGGGACAGGAGTCTGGTGCTGCTCCATAATATCACCCTTCGCGCTAAACTGTGTAATTGTAGTGAGCGTGTGCAGCCCTGATGGTTGATGTAAGACACCACACTGGAGTTGTCTGTTTTCACCAGGACATGTCGATCCTGAAAAAGTGCAGAAAATGTTTCAATGCAAGGAACACTGCCCACAGTTCCAATACATTTATGTGAGCCCGAGCCAGCTTCGGGCCCCAAACGGCATTCACAACCCTGCCAGACATGGTCGCCCCCCAACACGACAGGAAGGTGTCCATTGTCATGGTTACCGTGGCTGACACCGCCCACAGTGGGACACACTGTGTGCTGAATAAATGGCGATGTGACAATATGCGCCTGAGAGATCGATCGTTACAAACCAATCTCCTGGACGGATAGAACAGCAGAGCACTTTGTGTGTTAACATCCTGAACTTGTATTTTTGTAGGCGTTTGTTTAACACAAGGAGATCTAAAATGGGATGAAGCAATGAGCTTCCTTTCTTTGGAATGAGGAAGTAACGGAAGTAAAACCCTTGTTGCTCCTCCTCTGCCGGTATAGCTCTGATTGCTTGTTTGTCTAGCAGGGATGCTATTTCGTCCTGTAGGATTTGTGCTGCATCCTCCCTGGCCACTGACGTCAACATACCGTTGAATCTTGGTGGTTTAGTAGTCTGTACCCCTGAGAAATAGTGGACAGAACCTGGAAGGAGCGCTTTCCCCCCGGAGGAGCGTGAGCGCTCCCCCTGTCAGGATTAAAGGTGCACGACATCGTTTTGTTTTGTTCTTTGCAGCATTTCTCCTTTGGTACTGATCCTGGCTGCGAGGATGTCAGCTTTATTTAGGACACTGAACATGGTGGAAGTGCTTCAGGAAAATGTGTTGTCCCGAATTACGCCTCCCTGAACATGGGGGCAGAGAACCCGGAGAAGGACACCTGGAGAACTGGAAGCTGCCAGGGCCTCTGAACAACAAACTGTGGAGTTCTGTAACACTTCCATTGCCCTCGTTTTCTCTCTTGGAGGGGGGGAGAGTAAGAGCTTCCAGTATTAGGTCACACGCTTCTTCTTTCCCTCCCCGGGATGGGAGGGGTGATTCCTAGCCGCTGTGGTGGCTAGGAATCGCTGCAGTGTTTACCCCATAGCCTGGGTTTTCTGACCTATGCTGCTGGTTAGACTGTTGACCGCTTGTTTGTCTCTGAGGCTTGGCAGCCCCCTGTCTCCCTTTCAATGCTGCTGCTGTTGCAGCAAAGCCTGTCCTCGGCCTTTGGTGGGAAGCTTACTCTTAAAAGGGCTGGACCAGTACCGGCTCATCTCTTTCATGCAGGCGGGCACAGCTGGCAGGAGTTGCTTAGTGGTGGCTGGGCTGATGGGAGACTCTAACCATCATACAGGTCTCTCACCGCACCCTTGGCATCCTGCAGGCCACAATATTCCCAGTTGGATGTGGCCTGTTTGCAAACCTCATATAAGCTGCTGTCCACGGGGGGCACAACGACTGCTGCATTTGGGGATCTGAACTGTTGAGCAGGGAACATGGAGTCATCCTTCTCATCCTCCATCTCATCCATGTCGAGGAGGTCAGAGTTGGCATCGCCCTCTGCCTCCTCTCAGCCCGTCTTCACTTTGAGTGCCTCAAAAAGTGGAGGCATATCTAGGGCCGCAGCCTCCATCATGCCTCGCAGCTGATGGGAGCCGGATGTGGCTTTTGGAGGGGCTGTCAACAGGCATAGATCCTGGCTGTTAGCCACTGCCACTATCAGTCTCCTTTCCAGGATCTTATCTGGCATTGGTGCACAGTGAGGGCATGACTGAGGGACAGCCTGCGATGCCTGGGCGTGTTTAGTGCCCATGCAGGCTATGCACATGGGATGCGGGTCCCTGCCCAAGATGGACGCCCCGCATGACGCTGGGCACAGGCGGGATGCAGCCTCCTTGGCCGAAGACATGGCATGGGGTAGCAGCCGAAGACATGGCTTTGCTAGGCGTGCCGCAACACGTTAGCCGATCCGTTCAGTTAAGCTAGCACACGGGGTTTTAGCCTGAGCTAAGAAGGTAACGTAGGAGACCACTCTTCGTGACACATTAGCTGTGCTCCGGGTAACGTTATGCTGCCCATTTAACAAATTAATATTAACTAAAAAACTATTTAACTCACCGTATTGCGTTAGCCTAAGAATGCTAGGGATCGGACATTCTTAGGCTAGTGATCGGATACCAGTAAATTAATACAGGGTGGCCGGAGGAGCGGTTCGCCTTGACACGGACACCGCTCTGAAATTATGCTGTGTAACAGAAGAATATACTTCTCACGAAGGACTTACTCAGCAAATCCAGACTAGTCGTGCACTGCGTTCGGCGACATTGGCCTAAACGGATCGTCTGTTAACAGTTAGCAGCTAACCAGATAGCCTAGATGAGCTGAGGGAGCTTTGTATAGTTTTTTCACAGGAAGAAAGCGAGAATGAGTTGGGAGGAGTTGGTCGGTTGTGGTATTAGGAGGGGACGTGCCCTGAGCACAGCTTGACCTGTCTGTCACTGACAGACGTTGTGTCATTGAAGCATCCATAGTTGGTCACGCCGGGTCAATTCCCATACTGAAACACACGAACGGCAAAAACTGTAAAAAGAACTGTAACAACACAAACAAGTTTTGTTTCATAACATCGAACAATGATTAGTGAAATATCAGGTGAGTCATCCTGAGTTCTGTTGTTATATTGCACCTGACTGAGAAACATATTTACTAAGAAAATAAACAACGCAAATGAGTTGTGGTTGTCAGTGTCCCGCTGTCCTGCCTTTAGGGTTCCAGTTCCACTTTGGCTAAGCTTGGGCTGTCTGCCTAAGGTCCCCTGCTCTACCCCTGTCAATCACCTACTTCCTGGACACTTGACTTGAGTCCCTCCACCAGACCTCCCTCCATCTGTCCTGGTTCGATTTGGCACATGCTGTTTAGTTTTGAACATTTTTGTCTCTTCTGTCTAGTCTGAACTTTTATTTCCTGTCTTTGTATTTTCCTTGGTTTGATTGTTTGCACTTTGTTTATTGTTTGTCTCGTTTACTGTGTTCCACCTGTGCCTCGTTTTGTCACCTCCCCTTTGTGTACTTAAGTCTCTGGCCTTTCTTCATTCTTTGTTGGATTGTTGGTTTATGTTTTCGAGTGTCTCCCCTGTTTATGGTCTACCCGTTCATATTGTGGATTTCATATATGGGTTCTTGTCTGCCTTTTGTGTGCTTTTTGTTGGATTATTGTTTGTTTTTTTATTTTGCCTTTTGGCTATCCACTTTGCTTTGATTGTAAGTAGGTCACTTTTAAAATGAAACTGAGAAATGTTACCTGCCCTGCCTAAGTGTCTGCATCTGGGCCCAAATCCCCTGTTCCTTTGACTGAACTTGGCAACCCCTTGACACAAACTCTGGTTCTTGTTGATTACATAACGTAAATCTCTAAAGTCATGAAATTTCAAACTCCAAAAAACACAATGTGATCACTCCATTACACATGAAATAACATAAACATAAGACTGTTACCCTGATGCTTATATTATTATATTAGTGTATAACGGCTTTATACGTTGTAAAACATCAGATTTATGCTTTTATGGGCAATAAAGGCAGATACTGTACTTTGGACAATCCAAGGGGCATCTAGGCCAGTTAGCTTTTATCGGGACGAGTGTAGGTGGTGTCCTGTCTAACCTTAACTAGCCAGAGCTCAGTCACTGTAGCAAATGCAAATCATAAATAGGTTTTTACCTCTGTTTTGTTGTTAACATGCTGATTTTCTCAAAATGTTACATATCTATGACATCATATCTTTTATCTGGTAAAACAGATGTAAAACAGTCAGATTCAGTTGAATGTTTCTTTAGAGAGAAACAGAGAGACTTGTCTCGACTGCAGCTCTGCTGAGACTCAGGCAAACTTTCACTTTCATTTGAGGAAATGTGGAGTTGCAGCTCTCCTCTCCTCACTGTTGCTCCTCCTCTCAGTGCAGTATTTGTTTTTCAACAATGGTATAAGTATTCAGCAGCCAAAAGAATTTACGATTAGAAATAGACAAAATAACATCAGAAGTCGGTGCAAGATATTGAAGAACATACTGTATCTTTTGATCAATGCTACCTTTACAGTCTCCGTGTCGACAGGGGAGTGGTTGTTGATAGATTTATTGATTGATAGGTGATTGGCTGTTTATTGATTGACTGATTGGCTGTAACTTGACTCTTTGTTTCAGGATGTTTGTGGTGTAGCAGATTCCTGACAATAACCTGGTGTGTTGCCAACTGTAGAGAAGAACTCACCAAATGCAACAGTACATCTCTTGTACTCTTGTATTTGTATATTTGACAGATAAAGATAGTACTTGTTTGTATGTATATGTTTGTACGATATTTGTTTTACCCTTTAAGGGGAGCTGATAATTGAAAAAAATAAAACACAACACTTGCGGAGACAGATCAGAAAACTGTGTTGAGGCTGAAGTCATGACTTTATTTTAATGTTTGGAGGGATTTTTCTTTAGAATCAGCTATCCTTCAGAGGAAGCTGAAATATTAAACGTACGCACACAAAAACGTGAATCAGAAAAAGTGAAAATTTCTCTGAAGCATTAAACATTTTCAACTAAATTAGCAACTGTAAATCATTATTGGTGCAAGCATGTAGGCCTGGGGCTGACTGTGAAAGTATCAGGCTTGTTTGTCTTAATAATTATAATAGGCTATATGATTATAATAATTATCATATTTAGCCATTTTGCTATAATTTGACTGAACACAACAGCTGCGACTGTGTTTGCTACCTGACCTTTCTTTTCTCCGTGAGAGGGAAGAATTTAGAAAATTGCGTGATCTGACCTCTGACCTGCATTTGACTTCCAGCATCTCCTTTCTGCAAACTGTTTACCACCCATGCACTAAGTGGATTATTACAATAACACCCTCAGGAGTGTTCTGGATCTCCACGCCACAGTCAAAACCAGAACAGTCACTTTCTCCCGATCAGATCCCCTGGTACACCGGTGAGCTGGAAAATGAAAGCAGCTCACAGCACAGAAACAGCCCTGTTTAGAGTCACAAACGGCATATGAATGGCATCTGATGCTGGCTCACCTTTCTTCCTCATACTCCTCGATCTGTCTGCTCCTTTCGACACTGTGGATCATACTCCTCAAACGACTACACCAAACCACTGGACTCACTGACGCTGGTTTAAATCGTACCTCACTGACAAAACAGAGCACTTTTCACTTGGAAGTGCAAGGTCCAGTGCATCTAATGAAATGTTGTTGTTACACTATTTATCTATATTTTATATTGATGTTTTTACCTTGCTTTTATTATCTTACCTGTAGCACTTTGAGATTTTTTCAAATGTAATGTGCATTACAAGTAAAATGTATGACTATTATTGTTGTTTGTGATATCTGCTGACTGATGATGCAGTCTGTCCAGCTTTCTGTGTCTCATTCTGGATGGATTATCTTGCTCAACTACAGTAACAGACAAACAAACTTTGTTCACGTTGTCTTTTCCAAGTCGTTTCTTTGGCGAGGTGGACGGGTCTGTCATGGTGTCGTGTATCAAGATGGGAATGTTTAAAAGTACGACTGATGGACATGAAAAGTACTTAAGCTTATTTGGTGCGAATAGCAGTTTTCTCAGGAAGTGATGTAACTGATGTTGGTTTCTAAAAATACATTTGGAGTAGTTTTGAATGAGCTTGTTAAAGCACACATGGTAAATTGAGATTTGAATCTCCCCATTCTTACTATCTGGTGGAAGTGTGAATGTTTGTTTGCAGAGTCTCGTTGTCTGACTACCAGGCGACGTGTAAGAACCATCATCATCACGCCAACAGTGCCTGACCTCTGCTCAGTGTGAGTCTCACCCCTGCACATCAACACAGTTACACTTACCAACTGCCTTTGTGAAGTTAAAAAATGGACGTCAAATAATTTCCTCCAGCTGAACTCAGACAAAACAGAAATCCTTGTCATTGGGTCCCAGCAGATGCCAAAACAAATACTGCCATCTACTGGTTCTCTAGTAAATCACATTAAGCCTGTTGCAAAGAACCTCGGTGTTTGGTTTGATAGTAATTTAACTTTTGAGCAGCACACCACAAAGCTTGTTCAATCATGTTTTTATCAACTTAGAAATATAGCAAAAATTCGATCTATGTTAACTTTTAAGGATACCGAGACCATTTTACACACCTTCATCTCATCACGCCTCTTCACAGCCTCTCGCCTTGTTATATTTCTGACCTTTTAGTCCCTTACACGCCAGCCCGTACCTTGAGATCCTCGGGCAGAGGTCTGCTGTCTGTTCCAGAGTCTCGACTGAAAACTAAAGGGGACAGAGCGTTTGCTGTCGGGGCCCTGATGCTCTGGAACAGCCTGCCGAGGAAATCAGGTCAGCTGAGTCAGTGAACTCTTTTAAGTCCCTAATTAAAACGTACTTTTATAGGAGAGCCTTTAGCGATCTTGCTTGACTTTATTTTATCCCTTTTATTTTATTCTATTTTACTTATTTTATATTTATCTTAAAAGTGTATTTTAGTCTTTTCAATGTTTTCTTGCTTTTATCTTGTATTGTATTATTATTGTATTGTATTTTTATTATTGTTTTTTGTGTATTATTGTCTTTAGACTTGTTAAAGCACTTTGTAACTTGTTTTTGAAAAGTGTTCTACAAATAAAGATTATTATTATTATTATTATTATTATTATTATTATTATTATTATTATTATCATCAGTGATCAAGTTTTATTACACGTGTGTTACAGTTGGTGTAATTACATATCACATAATCACAGTTGCACATTGAGGTGCATCAGTTCTGAGTGGTGTAATGTAACTAAATACATTTCCTTAATTATTGTACCGAGGTAATTGTGCTTTCCAGTTTATGCAACTTTATGGCTTTACTCCACTACATTTGTCTGACAGCTTTAGTTTCTTTTCAGGTTCCAGATTTCCATACCTTTCCTGTCCAGTAAAAATAATGTATCTCCACATGTGTGATAAACTGAAGGAGGAAGTTCTTTCATGTGTTAAGAAAATCCTCCTCCTTCAACTAAATAAACTATTTAATCCCTCCTTGGATCAGCTGGAAATGCATTGTTGCAACATTGAAAGCAGGTTCTGTTCTGACTTTTTAGAGATACATGATACTCACAGGACAGTGACGCTACAAACACATGATGATCTTCTAGACCATGATGCACTGCTGCAGATTAAATACCAAACAGGGTATAACGTAGTTAAAATGAGCTCAACCTTAAACATCTACAGCAGTAAAATGCAACATCCACATTAATGTTATCTATAGGCTATCTACAATTGTGCAGACAGGTGAATGACATGAGGGAAATTGTGCATGTGACAATGTACAAAGGATAGTGCAAGTAACGTGTGCAATGGTAAGGTGTAAACATGGGCCTGATTATGGACTTCACACTCCTATCAACTATTTAGGAGTCTGATGGCAGTGGGGAAGAATGAGTTCTTTAGTCTAGAAGTCCTACATTTCACTCTTCTATACCTCTGACCCTAAGATAGAACAGTTTGCATTGGGGGTGGGTGGGATAATGGAGGCAGCTCTCCTGTGGACTGTGGGGGTAAATGCTCTGCAGAGAGGGATGTGGAGTCCTTTTTTACATAAATGAACAGGTGATGATCAATAATTTACAGAGCAGAATTTAAATCCACACAAGTACAAAGCACAAAACACTGAAGATGATGCTTGGGAAACAAGACATTCGTAGTACACTGGTAGACACACTAGTGAAACAGTAGTGAACAAAGAATTGGCGAATAATGACAGGAAGAGTAACGACTTATTTACACAGGAGGGTTGAAGGCACTGGTGGAACACATGAGGCAATCAGGAAGCACATCAAGACAACGACACCAGGGGCCTGTCTCATTTCCTAAATTTGTGCCTCCTCAATCTTCGAGCCTGTGACCCGGAAATCGATCTCAGCACACCATCTTGAAGGACATTTCAATTCCTTTAAATATACCTTGATGAGCGAGGATCGAGGAGACACAAATTTGGGAAATGAGAAAGGCCCCAGGTGACAGACAAGTTTCAAAGTAAAACAGGAAACATGAAACACAAACACCAGCACCTCAGAACGGGGACACTAATAAGAGAAATGATCTGACAAAAATGACCAAGTGTTTGGTTTAAGTGACTACGTTTACATGTACACTAAATACTATGACAATATTCAGAATTTTTATACAGGTCATGGAAACAGGATTTTCCATTTGGATATTCTCAATTAGGCCTTATTGAGAAAGTAGTGTTTTCGGATTAAAAAAACATTTCAGACCAAACACTAGTTATTGATCAGCAGTTACACAGAAACAGTGTTTGTCTTCTCGGTCACTCGCTGCAGCAGCAAGACAGGACAGGATGGTCAATGGACAGTTTTTTGTGAGTTAAATGCATCATGTTGTTGATCTTAATTAGAAAGTGTGCATCTTCAGTTTGAGGGTCATGCCATTAAATGAGATGTTGGATTACTAGGGCTGGACTAGAATATTCGAATATTCGTTCGGTGGGCTGGTATTCGATTTGAAAATGTGACATTCGACATTCGTTTTTTTTTTTTTTTTTGCACACCATGCATATAATATGTTTTACACTATAAAATCTGGTGAAATAATACTTAACATATAGCTTCGTTATAGTTACTTAATAAATATATATTACTTCTTGGACTACTGAAAGTGTTCCTGCAGTGAGAGTATTCAAAAGAGCTCAGAACAGCGGAGTTTGTCTGGACAGACAGAAGTGCATGCCTGAGCTTGTATTTTGGGTTAAGCTGCATTGTGGAAGATAGAATAATAGAAACAAAATGGATTGTCCCTTTTACGCGTTTTTTACCCTTATTATCAATCTAAATCAATCTATTGCGAAATATAGGAGACTTTGAGATTTTACTGCGACGTCACGTCTCGTGCCCCAAACCGTTTGGATGAACGGTTTCTGGAAATAATCAAAATGCAAACTGAAAAATAGTGCATGTGTTGTTGTGGATAATTCAAATCGCTGTGGAGAGTCGGGTCAGGACTCTGGGTTTGCCTTTACAGAAGCTGCTCCAATAACCAGGCTTTGTTGCAATGAGCGTTTCCTTTATTTTCTCCTTAAGGTGCATAATTACAGTCTTATCTATTGGCATTGAGGAGATTTGTGGTTTCTGAAACCATAAACAGAATACAAATAATATGTAAATAATAATAATTATCTTTAAAGCATAACATCTAAAGACAAAAGAAACACTGTGTAATCCTATCGTATGTACGTACTTTCTACTGCAATGATGGCAAACTTCTCATTCGCTTGTCTGCTACAGATTATACATGACTTAAAAATGCCCAAGAAACAGGCTAAGTAAATACAGCAACAAAACAGAAACTTACGGTTTTATGAACGCACAAATCACTTCCGAACCAAGACTAACACCTAACAGCGGTGTGAAGTTTCTCCGTATTCTCCGCGCTGCAGACAAGCCTCTCACTTTTCGTGTTGCTGGGCAGAATAGAGCGTGTGAGCCCCCTACTGGCCAGTGACTGTATATTCATGCCCTACAGCCTCCCAGCAACAGATGGCCTTTATAACACAAACGGACAGGCAGCCTAAAGAGATTGTGCAGCTTCGAAAATTTAAATATAAATGATACAAATTGATTTTTCGAAGCTTCGAATAATCGATGTTCATTACTATCGAAGCTTCGGAAGCTCAAAAAATGGTATTCGGACCAGCCCTATGGATTACATGAAGTCCCTCTACAGGTTCCGAATTTATTAGATTTTTTTTTTTTTTAAAGTCACCAGTTACCTGAAACAAAGTTGTTGTTTCAAAGTAAAAGATTAACCAACTGTTTATTTCCTGTTGAATGCAAAATGTGAATCTGCAAAGTAACAATCAAATCCAGCTGTTAAACAGATGTATAGTAGCAGTAAAGTACAATATTTCCTCTTCGATGTAGTGGTGGAAAAATTTAAAGTATAGCAACCTGATATTTATACTTCTGTATGTCAGTAAATGTACCTAGTTCCTTCCTGCCTCTGCCAACTAAATTCAGACTGTGTAGTTCTTTATTCAGAGCTCGTCCTCATGTGGCCACAGGCTGCAGTTTGTTATGAACTCCACTAGAGGGCGTCCTCAGGTGTCACTTATTCTCTAAAAACTAGTAGCTCTGGTTTAGTGTTCATAACTCAAACCTTAAATAACACCACATTATCTTCCACTGCAGACTGACTCAGATGTGATGGGGGATTGGAGCTCGTCAGCTCGAGTCACGTCTGAGAACAGCTGATGGTGTTTTTGATCACATGATTTGGTGTCATTAGAAACACCATCAGCTGTTCATCAGCTTTGATATCAGTCAAAAACAAAAAAATAATTTTGCTTTTGTTAATTTAAAAGGAAAAAAAGAGAGAAAAGCACAATAACTGTGTCTCATTTATAAACTGCTCTTCAGTAATTTAAGCCAGTAGGCAACACTTCTTATAGAAACAATGATCAGAATATAAAAAGTTTAGAATTTGACAGCCAGACATTTAAGGAACGTGTAAAGGCTTCTTATTTCTAACGACATTGTTTTCTGATGAATTAACAGTGTTGAAGGCAGGTAATACAGTTATTAGAATTTAATATACAACATCAGATCAAATTAATCAGAAAATGTGACAAATAAAAGAAAAACAGTTACAGAAAAAAACTGCACATCAGCAACAAATTTATAATTTATTACATTAATTGTAGAAATTCAAATGGTTGTTCCACTGGTGATGATCAGAGGGGCAGAGTTTTTACCAACATAGTTAGGACAAGGACTAAAGTATGGGTAGAGTTTCTCAGTGAAGCGGCAGCCAGTAAAGGCACGACCAGCTGGGAGGAGGCTTCGGGAAAGACCCAGGACCAGAAAGAGGGATTATATTAGTGATGGCAAGTTCGACTTTTGACAGACTCGTTCATTCAAATCTCGTTCATTAAAAGGAACTAATCTTTTTTTATGTCCTTTCGTTCATTTGAAGAAGGCTGGTTATTGCGGCGCTGCAGCCCCCTAGTGGGCGATTAAAAAAACAGCGCTGTTCTTCATCATTATATACACCCCCATGGGCCACAACTAAATTCAAACCATGTAAAAACCACAAATATGTTGTTTATATGACACCACTCCACCTAAATCCTTCCATTTTCACAGTCTTTCCTGAGTACACAACCAGCCCAGCCATATAAAGGCTTATGTATATAATTACTATCATTTTCTCTAAAGTGCTCATTCATACAGTAGCCTAACGTCCCTATCCATGAGTAAAATATTAATATCAGATTTGCGTATATAGAATTAATAAAGCTTGATACACTATATGAATAAACACACTCTTATTAAAATTCAACCAATTTAATAATAATCTGGATCAAGCCACCAAGTCCTTAAAAGAACTCCAGCTCCATCAGGTCCAGATTCTGCAGACAGAGAAACAAACATCGCTCTCAAACACTGCAGGTTGTTCACCAATCAGGAGCTGTGAAACAACAGCACAGCTCTGTTGGTAAATAAAAAGTTACGTTGGGTTCTCTGGCGGACCTGGATCAGCGGTTGGCTCTAACACACCACAGGGCTAACGCTAACGTTGCTATGTGGCTGTGTTTTCATGTTTTAATGACCGGGTCTGTTTGTTTTGGAGAGGAGACGACCTCAGAGGTAATTCAGCTCCCGGTAGAACCCAGTCAGGGCTCTGAAGTGGAGCGGACAACTCTCATCAGCTGTTAGCTGTAAACACTAGCAGGACTAAAGTTACGGTACGGCTGCGTTAAAACTATAACTTAGCACAACATTACTATATGCTTTATTAAATGTCACGTCATTAACAAAATAGCTATATAATATCAGTACAGTGACTGTTACCAGACAGCTGACCTGCCTCTCATTCTCCGGTCACTCAGTCACTCAGCCTGCAGAATGAACAAAAGACTGGCGAGGACCCGTGTGAGCGGTGAACGAGTAGCTCATTCCTTCTCCACAGTAGGAGCTGTCACGTGACAGATGAACGACTCAAACAGACAGTTGAGAGTCGTGAACTAATCACTACTGTTTCCTGTGCTGGCGGAGCCCATGCAGCTGCCGTGTGACGAGTGAGCGTAAGAGTCCAAGATCCTTCACGCATCGCGAAAATGAACAAATTACTCACTGAGACAACCCGTTCCTCCCGAAGTCATACACACGATTAGGTCAAATGAACGAAACGTTCTTTGAACAACACAACACTAGATTATATCTCCACACTGGCCTGGGAACGCCTTGGGACCCACCGGTCAGAGCTGGTTAAAGTGACTCGGGAAAGAGAAGTTTGGGGTCCCCTGCTGGAGCTGCTACCCCCACGACGCGACCCCGGATAAGATGATGACAATGGATGGATAGATAAAATCAATCAGAGCTGTAAAATTGGTGTGTTGTAGCTACAACGTGACACATCAAGAAAAACATTTACAGAAAAGAGTAAAAACGTATTAGAATCTAAAAAAGCAACAGCGTATAATCAACAAATATACATTTATTACATTAAATGTAGAAAATCAAATAGTAGTTCTACTACTACTGACAGAAGAGATAATCAGAGGGGCAGAATTTTTAGCACTTTTATTAAGAAATGGATTAAAGTATGGGTAGAGTTTCTCAGTGAAGCAGCAGCCAGTAAAGGAGTAGATAAGAGCTGCAGCATCAACGTCATAAAAGGAGACCAGACCCTCCTCATAATCCACAAACACCCCCACCTTCTCAGGCTGAGACTTCAGAGAGAGACGGACTGGAGGGTCAGCAAGAGCTTCATACTCATTTTCATTCCTCAACCATATCGTCCAGTAACCATCCAGAGGGCTCAGTGGGATTAGTCCCTTCCTGTTGATCGACTCTCTGGCCACTCCTAAATCCCAGCCAGTCTTTCCTTTAACCTGAACCTCGTAGGTAAAATCTTCCTGAAGAGAAACTCTGCTTTGCTAAGACAGCAACACAAGAATCAAATCTCTCTGGATTGTCTGAGAGATTCTTCCATACATCACCATGTTTAACTTGTTTTCCATCATCAGACAGGATGAGTTTGGGATGTGCTGTATCAGGATCGAGTGTCACATCCACTGCATACTGCTGGACCCTCTTCAGCTCGGCCTCAATCAGCTTCTTCATCTGGTTACTGAGCCTCCTCCAGCTGATTCACAGCTCTCCTCACAGTCCCCTCATATGAAGGTGGACGGACGCTGACTTCTGTCCAGTCCTTGGTGGGTGGAGCAGCGTTCAGGGACGGGAAGCTTTGGAGGAGGTGGAGGTGGTCTTCAGAGCGTGAGAGCTGCTCCACCTCAGAGCTCTCTTCTTCAGCTCAGAGATTTCCTGTTCCAGCTCTTTGATGAAGCCTTCAGCCTGTTTCTCTGTCTCTCTCTGCTTCTCTTTGATCGGTGTCGATGAGCTCGGCCTGGCTTCTCTCAACAGACTCCTTCAGAGCGGTGAAGACCTGAACACCACCTGCTATCTCTCTGTCTGCATCTTCCTTACTGAGCTCCACTGAGCGTTTGATCTCCTGAATCTTCAGTCGTCTCTTCTGGATCATCTGCTGAGTTTCAGCCTCTGTCTTCCCAGCTTCGGCCTTCTTTCCTTCATATCCTTCTTTCAGAGGAACAACATCATGTGTCTTGTGGTCTAAAACAGTGCAGAGCATGCAGACACACATCTGGTCGGTCTTACAGAACAGCTCCAGCTGTTTATCGTGCTTCGTACACATCCTGCCTTCCAGGTTCTCCACAGGGTCGATCAGCTGATGTCTTTTCAGACGTGAAGCAGTCAGATGAGGCTCCAGGTGAGTCTCACAGTAGGAGGCCAGACACACCAGGCAGGACTTCAGGGCCTTCAGTTTGGTTCCAGTGCAGACGTCACAGGGAACTTCTCCTGGTTTGGCAGCTTGTTGCTCTGAGCTGCTGCTGCTGGCTTTCTGTTGAGCTGACTGCAGCTCAGGTTTTGTGTAGAAAACCTTTTTACAGTTGGGACACTGATACGGGAAATTATTTTCCCAGTGTTCAGTGATGCAGGTTTTACAGAAGTTGTGTCCACATGGTATGGTGACTGGATCAGTGAACACATCCCGACAGATGGAGCACAGAAACTGATCTTCAGTCAGCAGACAGCTGGCAGCAGACATGTCCACACTCTGAGGACAAAAAGTGTGAAAAAAATGGACAGTTAAAAATAACGCCTTTGTTGAAGATACTTGTAAATATCTTAAACTTTGACCACAAAGTCATTGTGACTGTTGAGGAAACTCATTCTGTAGGTTACATGTGAAGTTAAAAGAAGATTAACATTGAATTGATGTTGGGATTGTTGCGAGCTTGAAGAGAGACTGTAAAGGGAGTGTTGTAGCCCACTGAGCCATAGATACAGTATGTTCTTACGTGTTGACCTCTTTTTTCTTTTTGAAGTGCAATAAAACTTCATCTCCAGAGTTATGTGGAGCAGCACTGGAAAAGCACAACAGTTGAAAGAGGTGGTATTCTGCCCATTTTCAGGTTCAAAAGAAGGGCAGGTCGTAATTAACAAGGTAGTGTGATCCAAATCAAAGCAGCTTCAGAGTGCGACCGTAACCTAGCAGAAGTTCTTACTAGTTCACAACCGCACAACATCATTGTTCCACATCTTTCCATCAGGATGTTGAACTGTTGCCGGTTTTCTGACGATCTATGCTGCCTTGCCGAAAAATGCTTCCATAGCGCAAATCGATAGACTCAACTCTACTCGGCCCTTCTCTGTTTTCCATTGCAGATAGTACCCAGAGATAGTACATACCTTGTCGTCATAGCGACGCCACACACAACTGCCGCGACGTAATGTTCAATGCGACACACACCAGCGATCCACACAGCTTTCTCTTTATTCAAGTTAAAACGTTTGAACCTTCCTCAGAATGTAAAGACAGATAAGCGGTATGAAAACCTTCCAGCTGTGTTTTCCTCTGCCGTTGTTGCTGCAGCGGTCTGTGTGATGGCGGGAGCAGAGGGCTCTGTGAGCGGGCGGCTGGCCGGCCTCACACGCTCCTCCCGTGGGTTGGCGCAGGCTTCCCCCGCTGCCACTTGCGGAGCTGCTCAACTTCGAAAATATTCATCACATTTTTGTTCAGCCATCTCTTCTCCTAAAACTGTCTAAATATTTGAAATCTACACAGCCGATTTCTCACCTCAAAACTTCTCGGAAGTGGATTTAGTGATGAAAATCCACACGAAAACTGTAAAATAAACTTCCTGTTGCTGGCCTCTGTCTGGTGATTCAGTGAATAGTGAACATTCTCTGACCAATCAGCAGTCTGTCTGTGTTCACGCTACATTTTAGTATCGATCAGCTTGCCTCGACGGAGGTGAGGTGATATGAAAAAAATTACCTGGAAGCAGGTACAGGTCCAACTTTTCTACAATGGAAACTCAAACAAAGGCGAGTCGAGCCAAAGGGCCTCCGCTCAGACCAGCTTGGTTTGAGGGCATGGCCTGACCCAAGTGAAGGGCTGGACTACAAACGAGCTGTTTTCAAGCAGTTCTGAGCACAGCTTTCTGTGGGAGATGGGAACTCCCTTTGGGCTGGACGTTGGGCTTTTTCACTGTGCAAACCTGTTACATGCACAAAAAAGATATACAACTCAGTAAAGGAGAGGGGAAAAGCCAAAAAGCAGAATACCACCCCTTTAAACATGATAAATATTGTATTTGTGCAGGTCTAGATATTATATGAAAATTTCCCAGGTGTAATTCCAGCTGGCATTAATTAGTTGTCATAGTAACCAGCCATAATTAAGCATTTGGGGAAACAAATGTGGCTGGTCTGCAGTGTTACCTAGTGTTGTTTCACTGTTAAAGTTGATCTGAAGACTTTTCATGTAGTTCATCTGAAGGATGGAGCAGATGTGAAGTGAGGCAACGAGCACGTCAAAGTCTGCTAACTGTCAATGACCCGATTTGAGCAAATTTTCTAAAGATCAGACTGAGTTTGTTTGTTTGGTGGATTTAGGGGGGTGGTGATGGCGCAATGGATAAGACTATGTCTTTGGTGTGAGAGACCCGGGATCAATCCCCCACTGTGTCCTGAGCAAGACACTTAACCCCTCGTTGCCCCAGGGGCGTGCGACCTCTGACATGTATAGCAGCTGTAAGTCGCTTTGGTTAAAAGCGTCAGGTAAATTTAAATGTGATGGATTTTCTGACACAAGTAGAGGTGAATCACTCTTTGTTTCCATGTGGTTTTACAACATGTTTTAGGGCGACCTCTGTCACATCACATAGTAAATTTGATTTAAAGACCTTTAGTGTCAGAGAGTCAGCTTGGACAAAGAGGAGGCTCAGAGACAGGATGATGATACAGACAGCAGAGAATCAGACACATTAAATGTGCAGAAGAAAAGACGGAAGCGGCTCTGGGCTGCAGGAAACTGTAACAGCGTCTCTCTACAACCCCCACAGCCACCGATGGTGCTCAGTTAAAAAGGCTACGGCGCTGACAGAAACTTCCTGTCTGAGTTCAGCTCAGGTTTTAGTCAATACCGGAAACAGGTTGGAAAAGGCGGTAAACTTGCGTAAGCTTGCTGATTACAACCTGTCTAACTTTAACTATTCTTAGTGCAGACTCTGTGGTTTGATTTTTACCTCTCTTTTGTAGTTTCAGCTAAATTTAAATGTTTTTACAGAAAATATACATTTCTATGTCATCATATATTTAATCTGGTAAAACCGAGCAGTCAGATTCTGAATTAAACTAAACTTTGACCAAATACTGAGTCAGTTCTTTTTTGGCTTTGTAGGGCCGTGTACTCACCAGGGTTTGGCAGAGATTCTGCTGTTTTGTTGAGAAAAACCTGATGAATTCAGTTGAATGTTTCTTTAGAGAAAAACAGAGAGACTTGTCTCAACCGCAGCTCTGCTGTCACTCAGACACACTTTCACTTTGCTCGTTGCAGCCCTCCTCTGTCACTGCTGCTCCTCCTCTCAGTGCAGCTCTGGAAGTGAGGTTTTATTGCCTCCTTGGGAAAAACCTTCACACAGCTTTGGAGTTTTTAAACACGTCAAATCACATCTGACCCACACTTGTTTCACTAAAATAAAAAATATACCTCCAGTTACAAAAAGGTGATGCTAATAACTTCAGACTAAATAAGGTTGATTAATTAGCATAATAAAAATGTCTTACTCTTTCTAAATTGTATGAAATACTGACATATGATATGAATCAATAAAACAAAGTCATAATTACATTTAGGGTTTGGTTTAATATATCACTTGGCTTCTGTTGCAACATCCTGTTTACAAACTTGATTGAACAACACTACACATTGACATGATGTTTGACTTCAGTCTTTATTATCTCAGACATTACTTAAGTTTTGATGGAGCAGCCTTTTAAAGAAACATCTTCTGATGCAAAACTAAGGCGCATCATCAGTGATGTTAACTGAGGTCATGGGGTGTTTCCGGTCTTTCAATCATACATCCTCACTCAGGTGACCTGGCTGGTTGATCAAGCCTCAGCTTGTGCCCTAGCAGCAATCTCCCACGGATCTCCTCTCTTAATCCAGAGAGGAGGCTTTCTCTGCAGCCTCTGTGCTGTTGAAGATGCTCACCTTCTCCTCTTTCTTGAGATACCAAGTGCAGTGTAAGCCCTACAGAGAGATGTCCTGCAAAGCCTCTGCGCCCAACCTCCACTGGTAACCACCCTGCCTTCCAGCCTTTCCTGTGGCAGTCGCTGACTCCTTCCCTCGTATTTATCCTCCTTTTGCTCAAAGGCTTCCTCCGTCCGCTCTTCCCATGGCACAGTGAGCTCCAGCATGACTTTGTTCTTTGTTGTCTCTGACACCGGAATGATGTCAGGCCTGATGGCGGTCTTGACGACATGCTGAGGGAATTTGAGTTGCTTGCCTAAGTCTACTGTCAATTGCCAATTCAGTTGAAAGTTTTTTTGAGAGAAACAGAGAGACTTGTCTCGACTGCAGCTCTGCTGTCTCTCAAATTTCACTGTCATGTGAGGAAATGTGACGTTGCAGCCAGCTCTTTCACTGTTGCTCCTCCTCTCAGTGTAAAAGTAACTTTGTCTTTTGTCAATTAAACTGATTGTATTCCTTAGATTTGGGTTTTTAAAAAGTAATTTTTGTATCGACACCAAAACTCAGATATAATATCGGAAATATTATCAAAAACTTTCGAACAATGGTCTTCAGTAGCGAGTGGTCTGTTTCCTTATTAATGACAGTGAACATAACGCCACGGTGAAGTGCAACAGGATGAAAGGTGCAGCGGCGGCCGGAGTCGTGCCACTCCTACCAGCCAAAGGTCAGTGCTGAGTTCTCCAACTGTCAGCAGACATTCAGACAACAATATGAACTGATGAACACATGATGAAGTGAACTGTTAATGATTTTGGACTCTGAAGCAGCGGACGACTGTTAAACGGCTTCAGTGTGAAAAGTTAAAACAACAGTGACAGCAGCCAGCTGCACCAGCTGATCACACTCATCCTCCTGCAGGTTTATGTGTCACTAAATGAGCACACATTCCTCCAACCAGCTGCTCCTTTGTAGAAATGTGTTCACTAAATATTTACAGGCAGTAACCAGCGATGGAAGAAGGATTCATTTTTTTGTTAAATTGGGGCATTTTTTTGTTAAATTGGGGCAGGTTTAAATAAGCTAATTGCTTCTGCCTGCTCCTTCTCGAACAATTTTTTATTTTTTTGTTTTATTTCTTGGCATTATTATTATTATTATTATTATTATTATTATTATTATTATTCATATATGTGTATATATATATATAATTTTTATTTTTTTTTATTTTTTTTTTATTTTTGAGGGTGGTGTTTTTTGTTTTTTTTTTAAATTTTTTATTACTGTTTTGTTTGTCGTGAATCTATGTTGATTGTTTGAGACAAATAATAAAGAAAGAAAGAAAGAAAGAAAGAAGGATTCAACTCACTCACTGAAGTAAAAGTAGCAGTACCACAGTATAAAAATACTCCATTACAAGTAAAAGTCCTGCGTTCAAAATGTAACTAATGTAAAAGTAGAGAAGTATTAACAACAAAATGTGCTTAAAGTATCAAAAATAAAAGTACTGATGCAGAGTGGCTACTGTCAGTGTTTTATTATTATAGTATTGATCATTATTATTGATATATTAATATATAAGCGGTACTTTAATGTTGTCATTGTGGAGGTGGAGCTAGTTTTAAAACAGAAATAAGAATCACCAGCGTCTATAGATAAAAGAGTTTGTTCATGACAACAGGTGTGTTTGTATTAAAGTGTCAAATGTGCTGCTGAGGACACGACGACCTCAGGTGACCTTTACACGTCTGTCAGCTCTTTTAGTTGTGCGGAGGGAAAAAGAGAAAGTTATACCTCCACTGGTAATTATTTTCTCTAAAAGGTCAAATTAAAGTAAACTTCTTTTTTCTAGTCAGATTATTTAGTGGCGCATATTGTCATCACGGTCGACAGTCTCAGATCAAACTTTCAGTAAACCAACAGCAGAGGTTCAAAATGTGCTCTGTTGCACCTGTAACCACACCCACCTGTGATGTCACAGGGTCCTGGAGTTCACTTGTACGTCACTGCAGCAAGGTGAGAAGTTAAACCACTGTGGCTTGGTTTGTGACCATCAGTTGTACACTAATCTGTGTTGACTTTGACTGTGTAGTTATTGTTGGTGATTTTAACATCCATGTTGACAACCCCCAGGACAGAGGGACTAAAGAACTGTTCTGTGTTCTTGATAATTATGGACTGACCCAACATGTGACGGAACCCACGCACAATAAGGGACACACTTTGGACTTGGTCATCTCCAAGGGTCTGGACATTCCCAAGGTTGTGGTGACTGATGTTGCTCTCTCTGATCATTCCTGTGTTTTCTTTGAGAGTGCTATCTGTGCGCACACAAATGTTAAAACAGAAGTAATCACAAAACGGCATATCACTGGAAAACACTAGTGAAGAATTTATTGAGGCTTTCTCCCCAACACCTGCCCTTCCACAGGTCTCAGTCAATGAGCTTGTGGATAATTTCAGTTCTAAAATTACAAATGTTATTGATGTCATTGCACCAGCCAAGGTGAAGGTGGTCTCTGGTAAGAGAAGATCTCCATGGAGAAATGCCACGCTGGTTAGAACTCCAAAAAGAGAGTGTCTAAAAGCTGAACGCAGGTGGCGGAAAACAAATCTCCAGGTTCATTATGACATCTATAAAGAGAGACTTCGCGATTTATAATTTAGAGCTGAGAAATGCAAGGCAGTCCTTCTTCTCTGACATCATCACCAAAAACACTAATAATGCACGTGCCCTGTTTGCTACTGTCGACAGGCTAACCAACCCTCCTGTGTCTGTAGCCTCTGACCTTCTATCCACCAGGGCCTGCAATGAATTTGCTTCCTTCTTTGCAGACAAAATTCAAACAATTAGACAAGCAATCAGCGGCTCCATGTCAGGAACAGGATATGTCCTATCCCTGTGTCCATTTAAAAACAATTCATATAGCATGAGACAATTTGATTCTATTAACCATAAAAACCTGGAGGACATAATACAACATCTGAAATCCTCGTCATGCTGCCTTGATATTCTGCTAACAGGTTTTTTCAAAAAGGTGTCTAAATGCATGACCTCAGATTTACTACAAATTGTCAACATGTCTCTCCTCTCAGGTTTTTTCCCACAGGCCCTGAAAACTGCAGTCATTAAGCCACTCTTAAAAGAGCAATCTAGACAGTTCACTAATGAGGAATTATAGGCCCATATCAAATCTCCCATTTTTAAGTAAAATAATTGAAAAGGCTGTTTTTCAACAGCTTAGTGCTTTCTTGGCACTAAATAACTGTTTTGATGTCTTCCAGTCAGGTTTTCGACCACACCACAGCACTGAGACGGCTCTAGTTAAGGTCTTCAATGACATCCATTTAAACACTGACAGTGGCAGAATCTCAGTCTTAGTATTATTGGATCTCAGTGCTGCATTCGACACGGTAGACCACAACATATTACTAGACAGACTTGAAAACTGGGTTGGACTTTCTGGCACAGTACTAAACTGGTTTGAATCCTACTTAAAGGACAGGGACTACTTTGTGTCTATAGGTAACTACACATCTGAGCTGACAAAATGACATGTGGAGTTCCCCAAGGCTCCATTCTGGGGCCTCTTCTGTTTAACATTTACATGCTTCCACTGGCTCAGATTATGAAAAACAACAAAATATGTTACCATAATTATGCAGATGACACACAGATCTACATAACCATTTCACCAGGAGACTATGATCCCATACAGGCGCTGAGTAACTGTATTGAGCAGGTCAACGACTGGATGTGCCAGAATTTTCTCCAATTAAACAAAGATAAGACTGAAGTTATTGTTTTGGAGCTAGGGAGGAACGATTGAAAGTCAGTGCTCGACTTCAATCTGTAATGTTAAGAACCACGGACCAAGCCAGAAATCTTGGTGTAGTCATGGACTCAGACCTGAATTTGAGGAGCCATATTAAGACAATTACAAAGTCAGCCTACTATCACCTGAAGAATATATCAAGGATAAGAGGCCTTATGTCTCAGCAGGACCTGGAAAAGCTTATCCATGCATTTATCTTCAGTCGACTTGACTACTGTAACAGTGTCCTTACAGGGCTCCCTAAGAAATCCATCAGACAGCTGCAGCTGATTCAGAACGCTGCTGCTAGAGTCCTCACTAAGACCAAAAGGTGGATCACATCACTCCAGTTCTGAGGTCTTTACATTGGCTTCCTGTATGTCAAAGAATTGATTTCAAAATCCTGCTGTTAGTTTACAAAGCACTAAATGGTTTAGGGCCAAAATATATTTCTGATCTTCTGCTTCGTTATGAACCAACCAGACCTCTCAGGTCGCCTGGGGCAGGTCTGCTTTCTGTCCCCAGAGTCAAAACTAAACAAGGAGAAGCAGCTGCTCAGTTATTATGCTCTGTATATTTGGAACAAACTCCCAGATAACTGCAGGTCTGCTGAAACTGTCAGTTCTTTTAAATCAAGACTGAAGACCTTTCTTTTACCACTGCTTTTAATTAAATATTTAAGTTTTTTTCTTTTCACACTGCACTGTAACTTTTACTGTCCTGTTTACTTTTTTCTTTGTTTTTAGCTTTTTACCATTGCTTTTAATTAAATATTTACACGGTGAGAAATGAGTAGGTAGCTGGGTTAGGACGCTTTGGAGGTGAGATTGAACAGAGTGAAGGAAGTGGATCTTAAATCTCGCACCGAAAGTGATTTGCAGGAACCTCTGTCCACCTGTAAACGTGCAGGTGGGTCCAGAGTATAACTGGATCAAAGGGGCCTGTTGACAGACATGTCCTGGTTTCTCTGTAGTGTCCGAGGGTTTTTGGAGTTTCAGTGGACCCAAAGATTGCTGTGGACCCGAGTACAGACTAGCTAGAGAGAGTAGATTAAGAGTACTTCTCTGTTTGTTCTCTTTTCAGAATGATTGTGACTCAGTTATTTGCTCAACCCCTCAGCCTGTTTTTTATTTTCCATTTAACTCTTTTTAACTTTTATTATATTTTATGTTGCTTTCAAACGCTTTTATTGTTTTTTCCCTGTTGCTTTTATATTTTGTGTAAAGCACTTTGAATTGCCTTGCTGTTGAAATGTGCTATATAAATAAACTTGCCTTGCCTTGCCTTTGCCTTCTACTTTTCAAAATGCATTGTATTGCGTTGAG